>SMGT01005394.1:117256-162431 GCA_004794575.1 Lanistes nyassanus
GTGTGAGTGCGCATGTGTGAGTGCGTGCGTGCATGTGCGTGTGCGTGCATGTGCGTGTGCGTGCATGTGCGTGTGCGTGCATGTGCGTGTGCGTGCATGTGCGTGTGTGCATGTGCGTGTGTGCATGTGCGTGTGTGCATGTGTGAGTGTGCATGTGTGAGTGCGTGCGTGCGTATACTGCTGGCTGGCTGGATTGACTCGTGGAGATGGCGTTAGTTGCCCAGTTGGGGTTGCATATGACTCGATCAACCAACATGTTATAACAAAAAAAGAAAATATATGCTTGGCTGGTCGGACAGGTTGTTAGACATTTTCTCTCCCCAGCAACTAAATTTCCCTCGAGCTCGATTAACCGTTGACATCGAGCCCTGATAATGCAGAAACAGTTGATACTACAGACGTTCGACGTACTCTGTTGTGTACGCGTGTCTAAAATGACGCATGGTCCTCGAGATGTTGACAAACAACGAGGAAACATGTAAGTTATGACGGACGACAACAACGACAATAGGGATGATGGATGATCGATGACTGGTGATGGTGATGACAAATTGATGTTTGATGATGATAGGCGGTCTCTCCAGTGGATGGCGTGATGGTATGGAGCGTGATTCCAGAGGGCTGGGCCAAACTGCTGGAAGGCGGGCGGCCCATCAAATTGAAACCGGACGCCTACCAGCTCATCGCCGGTAGCACAGACGGGGATTTCACTTCGCCGCTGGTTCGCCGCATGCGAGAGATCAGCCTCGCGGCAGGCGACGCGCTGCCGCCGCTCCCGCTGCCGCGCGGGAGACGCATGCTCCATGGCGCCAGCGAGATCGAGGACGCGGGAGCAGGCGACGCGGAGGCGGACACTTTGCCGCTTTTACCGCCGCCCGAAGAGGGCCACTTGCGGGCTTTTCTAACGTCTCTGGAAATCGCCAGGGGTTCCCGTCCGCCGCATCCATCGTTGGTGCCGTCAGAATGTCAGGAAGAGGAAATCGCAAAGATGGAAAACTCCAGGCCTGTGCAGTCTTGAATGTTTTCAGCATTGGAACTAATAGTCTTCATCTGCCAGGAGGACATTTTAGTTACATACAGCTTTTAAAGTACGAGTTTTGGCCCTGTTCATTGTGTGGCCCGTAATAGAACACGGGGTTTGCTCTCATTGTAAGGCTTTTTGTCTTTTAGACAATTGATGTAGATGCACTTTGTGTGTTCACCAAGAATTTTTTTGCGAAAAGTACAATTTCTGGGCGAACCTGGAGCGAGTTATACACTTACTATACACTGGTGGGTCCAGCACGATGAGTGAAGTCCTTGGCTTTTTTTTGTATGTGTTGTGTGTGGAGGGGGGAAGTACCAGAAAACTGTTGCCTTTTCGCAAAGGTTGAGCTAACGGCAAGGCGTCTCTGCTATTGTGTTTGTGTGCATGTGTCGGTCATTGGTAGAACGGTCTAAAGTATTGGGATATGCAGTTGTCGAGGTGCCAGAAACACGCACGAACACGCAGAATGGCGCTATAGAAATAATTGAACTTTTCCGACCTGCAATATGCTGGCCGCTGCCAACTGGTTTATAACATCTGTCACGACGCAGACCGAAGAACATGCACCAGAGCACAATCATTCCCACACAATAAATAAACTTGCTAACAATGTGTAACTAAATATTTTTCGTACTGATTGCCTCGTTATATTTTGGAATTAAAATGACGATAGCAAATGAATAGTAAATGTATATGTACAGTCGTGTTGACAAGCACACATACATTCTTAAAAGCACATGCAGATAAGGTATGTGATACTCCGATAGACTGCTGATGAAGGGATAGAGGGAGGATTAGGTTTCATATTTCTCTCCTCGCTCTCTCCTTCCCCCTTGTGCAGAAACACGTCTGCTCTAAAGTGCGCGCTATAAAAGAAAATGGAATGTAGCTTGTTTTCCGGAATCCGAGACGCTTCAGTCTAAGTGCGCGCTTACCAGGATTTCCGGAAATTCTAGTAGCAGTATTATTTTAGCCAGTGCAACAAAGGCATCGGCAAATTTAACGCGTGCAGAATTATCTCCCGTCTTGCAGTAGGCCTGTTGGCTGTTAAATCTTCACTAATCGCAGCAAAGCTCACATAGTTCTTTTGTTGCTGCAGGCGATCAGTGCCGTTGGAGTGATCCCGCGGGTAGCTCAGCGCTCGTCTTTTCTGCTTCAATCAATCTTCTCACTTCTTCTGCAACTTTTTGTTCGGACATTGCCAGCTGGGCGAAATCGGAACCCAGTTTAACAGATCGGCCTCTGTCGAGCAGGTCTACTCCCTGGGTCGGAATCCAACTTATCACTCCAACCTCATCGACGATTTCCTGCAACAACAAAAAAAGAGTAGATTCCCTTTGGAGGCTTCTTAATGGATTACAGCTTCAGCAGCTTTGCTAAAACTGCATTGCCACACGTCCGCCCTTCCACCATCCACAATTCCCAGCGAATGGTCAAGCGCAGGACTGATTGGTAATAGTACTTGTGACCTACTGAGATAAGTCTTCTTAACGTGTGGTGTAAGACTTTGTTTTAATGGGAAACTTCACGAGAAAGAAAAGAATGAAAGAAAAGCCTCTTGTTTACTTTTTCCTGTAAACAGTACTAAGCACGTGCACCCCTTCTCTCAGACATGTGCACGCACGCCACACGTGTGCCTCTGTCACACCGATTCTCATCGTACATTTCTCTTTACGAACAACATGGATGGGATACCTGGATGCAAAGTCTGTTGTTTATGGTCACACGGAAGAGGTCGTATACAACGTAGTCACCGTATCTGTCGTGAATGACGCCGATTTTAACGGCCTTGTCCCTTCCGGGAACGCCAACTGTGATGCCTTCAGGTATCCCTGCTGGGACTTTGCGCAGTTCTCGGTAATACGCGTACAACATCTCCTGGTCGCTGAACGTCAGGATAAACAGTTTCTGGCTGGTCTGGTTGCAGACAGAGACTTTGCTTGTAGAGGTCCCCATGGCGTCGCCCACAAGAACAGAGATGGAGACCCTTTAACATAAATGGGTTACTATGGCGATTTTATGTTTTTGCCTTCACGTCAATGCTGCATTACGGGACAGTCTTCGACAAATTCTCTGCCGGGCCCAACAAAATCAAGAACTGTCATCGATTAATCTTGCTGGTGCTGAGCGTAAGTTGTCAAATACTGTCCAATGATTAAAACATGACCTTAAGACAGATATTTATTAGTACAAGCTGCAGAATGTGCCAGAAATTTTGTGTCTTTTGGAAAGCACAGAAAAATGGTCTGAATTAGGCTGTTTTTCGTTTTCACAACGGAATGGCGTAGAGCCTCAACAATCAGCAGTACAAGCATGTGCATTACCCTTCGATGCCTTGCTTTACAGTAATCTTGCCCCGTTGCTGCTAATATCGCTGGGTATCAGTGGGTATTCCTTTCCAAAGCGACGGCAAAAGCAACGAGACTGTATTTATAATCCCGCGTGGCATATAGAATCATCTGTAACAGCCCGAATCACAACGTGAAAATAGCTTCAGACTAAAAAGACAAACAAGGGAAAATAATATATAATCAACAACCGTTAAAAACTCCCACAAGCGATCTTTCTCTCCCCACATTGGCTACGCATGTCACGCAGTTCAGTCCTGGACTGGCTTGCATGAGCGTTCGTAGATGCTTTTCCGGTCATAAGAGCTGTCTTTAGGCCTATTCGCCCTGTGTATTTTACGCCCACTTTTTCGTGTGAACAAGGGATAAGAACGCTCCTGCAAGCCAGCCCTGGGCCACACAAAAGAAGGAAGTGAAGTTTTTGACCTCAACACACTGCGTGCCTACTGTGTCAACATGTTTGGAAAGGACGGACCAGCTTCGTAAATATCGCACAGACCCGCGCAAGTCTTCTTTATAAATGAAGGACAGGCAAGAGAACTGTAAGGACTTAAATGAATGACGGCCACGAGAAGTTTAAGCGATATGTTGAAAAGTGTAAGTAATCGAATGACAACAAAGAGAACTATAGTGAAAAGAGTGTCGTTAGTTTGCCTTACCTAATCTTTTCTAGGCGTCTGTTCAACTGCTTGGCCATGTAGGATGTTTCAGCGTCGCACACACAACATGCGAAATGTTTTAATCGGTGTCAAGGCCACGTGATAAAGCGTGTATCGCGGTTTTTTTTAAAGCATCATTCTTCAAACGAACCCCACATCCAAAAGACGGCAGCAGACAGGCAGGTTAGAACATGTTTTAGAGACAAAAGTTTCTCAAAGCATATAGTTTCTAGAAACGCCGAAAGGTTAGATTATCGCGTTTCTCCAACAGAAAAAAAGTACAGCAAGTATTTTGATTTTGCTGATGTACTTGAAATAAGATTATAAAAAGTTAGAGGAGCACTGAAGTATAAGACCCCTGTGTAGTATATTATTTCTGACGGTTCACCTAAAGGGATTTCTTAACCAGGCGAAAATACGTTTTAGTTCGCCCACCGTGGCCACGTGCATACGGATGATGTAAAATTTAGGTGGCCACTTTTTAAAAAAAAAAGCTTTTAGAGCCATCAAAAGATGAAAGGTATTATGAAAAGGAGCAGCGGAGGACAATGACACTATGGCAGAATTCCTCCATCCATTCATCCATCTATCCATACAGAAACTAATCGTTTGAGACGTTCATTTATTTTTCGTGATCAGTTTCAACAACTGGAGACAAAGAGGGGGGCAAAGGAGGAGAGACCCGATGTCTCATGTGTGCACGTTGACGGACACACTTTTGGGTTCAGGGCCCAGGGTGAAGGTCTTCCTGAGGCCAGCCAGCTCCTGTCCGCGGTACAGCACTCGCAGCTCGTAGTCGCCATGGAAACCGCGCACGGTGTACTGGGAGCCGGAAGCCAGTGTCCGGGTGTTGGTAGTCATCCACTCTTTCTCGAGCAAATCCAGGACACGCTGTCCTGACGGGGTCAGCTGTACACACACACACACACACGCGCGTGCGCCCAACAAGGATGTCAGTGATAACGCCTTAAACTGCTATGTACGGAGCCCTGTGAAAGGTTTGAAGAAACCACGAGTACTACTCAAAGAATTTACTTGTAGTGGACGGAAAGAGAAAGAGAGAGAGAGAGAGATCACGTTGTCATTTCGTGCACCAGCGATCAGTCCATCCCGTATGTAAGGCACTGTGGTCTGACAACCTGCGTTGCTCTCCTGACCTCTAAAGATCCGTGTAATGTAAGCTAGATAAACAGCATGACATGTTAGAGTAGGAAGGGAAACAACTCCGTGTAGCGTGTGTAACTGTCTAAGAGGATGATGACCCTTGGGGGAGAATAAAAAAGATGGCTGCATCAGCTTGCGTTCGCGTCAGCGCGAGAGAAAGATAAAACAGACCGGACCCTGTTGACGACGTACCTGTTGCGTGCCGTTAGCTGCCACCTTGTAGCCCTCGAACCCCCAGAAGATGATACCCTCCACCGCGGGATGGCCGTACAGCGCGCGCAGAGCACGTTCGTAGAAGTCGGCCTCACGGTGCGGGTCATCATCCTCTGCACTCAGCTCCGTGACCCACAGGGGCACGCCCACCGTGGCCAGCCTGTCCAAGCGTTCCTGCCGACAGGAAGTGACGTCATGCCATTGCTGCTAGTGCATTTAAAGGGTTGATTTTGCCGTCTTGCAATAAAGCCAAACCCCCATCGTTAAGCTTCTCTCACATTGTCTGACCGCTGTGCAGAACGTGGTGAGGAAGCAAATCCTCGTTTCACGTTTTGTTAAAGAATGTTGTGGGGGAGAACAGAAACATTTGTTTGCAAGAAACGTGCTTGGAGTTTGTCAGAATATGTCTTGTTTGTTTCAAACTAGCAACGCGAAGGTTATGGGTTCGCGCTAATGTATGTACCTTTATCATGGTGGGGCTGGGTTCCTGGCCCTTGAAGAAGTGAGTCTGAACCCCCATACCGTACATGCTGACATCAGCGGCCTTGAAACGCAGACCCTGAGCCAGATAAGCCTGTAACAAGGACGAGATTCATTGGAGTGCCGAAATCAAATTTATAATGAACATTTTCCTTTCATTTTCTGAAAGAAAGAAAGAAAAAAAAGATGGTGGCTAGAACATCTGAAATAAGATGCCGTACATCAGTAGCTGCGCCCTGAGCGACCACGTTGTACTCGTTGAGGAAGAGCTTAACATCCGGGTCAGCTGCGTGAACCATGCGGAAGAGTTCAAGGTCGTAGTCTATATCCTGCAGCCTTTCCTGAAACCACTGGCCGTGCAAATTTTCGTTGTTCACGTCCCAGTGCTCCACCCTGAAGACAGAAGGACAAAACACGGATACGTGCAGCTCCAGGAGAGCGGAAAAAGAAAACAAACGCCTAAAACATTACGCCAGGAAAGGGGTACAGACCAAAAGAACTGACACAGCATTAGTCCAGAAAACTGGGTGGGGTGGGGGTATAATTATTACCAAATAATTTTGCTTCGTTAAAAAATTACATTGGTAACAGTTGAAAAAAAGAAGAAGAAAGAACGCACTCATATAAGGGAGATAACGCGAAAAGGTCTTCGTTTATTGGTTTGATCCATTTATTATAGTTTGTTGGCCGCATGTCTGGACGCCCGTATTTCTGTATCACGAGGACCTCTTCAGTTTAAGAGAAACGAGAAACTTTCCTTCAATTTCCTGCCATTTCAGATATCCATTACAAAGTAGGTGTTAATGCAGAGTGCTCATATTACCGCTAGTGAAGTTCGTTTTAAGCCCACTTCAGTCAGTGCGATTTACTTGTACTTACAAACCACGTGTCAGGTTGCAAGTGGACGTGATGTGCTGCTGCACAGCGTTACGCAGTGCATCGCCGCTGAGTTGCAGGATGGAAAGAGGGATGAAGTCAGACACTGACCACACCATGTTGTGAGCCCGGATCTTGATTCTGTCAAATCCGGAAATTTTGTAAGCATTTTGATCAGCTACAGGCATACAGATGAGAGAGGGGCGTATAATGCAAACGTAAATTAAAAAGCAGGACATGTATTTACGCGGCTATTGTCTGTGTCTGTGTCTGTGTCTGTGTTTGTGTCTGTGTCCGTCCGTCCGTCCGTCCGTCCGTCCGTCCGTCCGTCCGTCCGTCCGTTACGAGCGCGTAACGTGTGACCATGCTTGTGTGTGTGTGTGTGTGAGAGAGAGAGAGAGAGAGAGAAAGAGGAAAGTGACATGTAGAGATGAAGGAACAGAGACAGGCAGGGGTAAAGTAAGGTTGGAAGGGAAAAGTAAAGAAAGAAAGAGAAATAAAAATAAAGAAGAAATGAAAAGAATGAACTATCGAAGGAACAAACAAATAAATGAATCAAAGGAAAAAGTTAAAGAAAAAGAAAAGAAGAAGAAGAACGAACGAACGAACGAAAAAGCTGTGGTCTAAACAAACAGGTCAAAGGACATATTCACCCACGATTCCTCAGTCCGTCGATGGTCTGGTGGATACGTGGCAGAGAGTCCTGGTAGACAAAACAACAGGAAGATGATTAACTCACATGCGCAGGCAAGGAAACGCGGGTGCACAGACATGCCAACACTCCCCCTCCACCCTGTCTCTCGTGTGTTGGAATTCAGCGTACTACGTACTGAGATGACAGAATGTTTATCTAAAAGTTGTCAACAAGAAAAATAAGATTGAATCGACAAGGAAATAAATTCACCACCACAACAAGAAGAACAGCAGCAGCAGAAACAAGAACAAACACACAAACAGATAAATCCATTAACACGCAAGCAAGCAAACAAAACAACCCGTCACCCCCCCCCAAAAAAAAGACAATGGGGAAAATAAATGTTTAATTCCTGACATCCTTACAGTCAATGGAAATTGTGGATTGGCAAAAACTTAAACATTGACTGAAGTGAAGAAAGAAAGAAAGGAAGGAAGAAAGAAAGAAAGGAAGAAAGAAAGAAAAGAAGAAAGGAAGGAAAGAAAGAAAGAGAGGAAGGACAGAAAAAGAAAGAAAGATAGGAATAAAGAAAGGAAGGAAGAAAGGAAGGAAGAGAGGAAGAAAGAAAGAAAAGAAGGAGGCAATTATTAGAAGACACTGATAACCTACGCACTCAAAACATCAACTCACCACGGGATGCCAGTCCAACTGACGCCATTTGAGCATGTTTCCGGGTGTGGCCCAGTTGAAGTGCTTGTGAACCCAGTCCCGGTACACGTTCTCTGCGGGGTCCACATATCGCCATGAGTCCAAGCCTCCCATGCCGAAAGGATACGACTTGCGTGTTTGTACAATCTGTCGTAAGGACGGCAGGTACACAACCATACTTACACGGCAAACAGTCTCACTATGTGTAAGTCTACATCTTGGAAGTAAGTAATACCACTTGTATTCCATGTAACCTGCTACAGGCGCGATCCGAATGTCGATACAATCAGAGTATCAACACGAGAAACAACGCTTCTGCGTTGAGAATTCGAAGGCTGCATTATTGAAGCCAGTGTTGACAGTCGATCTGTGCTTTTCTAAAAGAGAATTTCGAGCCCTTCATTGCCAGGGGTGGTTTGCATGTGCAATACACAAGGCGAATGGGCTGTACGACCATTTTTATGACCCGAATGACATGCGAGCACTCATGCGAACCATCCTTGGAAAGAGACCCCATATAATCCAGTTTTCGATTATGTTTAAACGTGCTGGTATAGAAAACAAAACATACCTGTATCTTCACATCTGAAGAGGAAACGCCATCTGCTGTGGTAACCCTTAAAACAAAATATAATTCCCATTAGAGATTAGGTAGTTATTCTTAGAAACATCGACTATACTGCATACAGTAACAATCTAGGTGTCCGATATACTGGAAACTGTTGCGTTGCCTTCACATAAAGGTAAATTTGATATTGTCCTATTTGCCACGTATCCATGACACATTTTGTAGATTTGTTAATAAATGCCTGAGCACAAATAAGATATAAGTTACAAATGGTAGAAGAGATTATAATAAAATCAGGCTTTTTCCGTAAATCGAATAATGTCCGCAGAAAAATCCTAATCGTACTGCTTGTGTCGGAGTACTGTTCTTTGCAAATGCATGTTATTGTCAAGCCAAAAGGAAGTCACCACTCCCAGGATTTATAGCTAAATAAAAGAAACGAAACAAAATAAGTACATATATTTGTCTGTATGTTTGACTGTCTGTGTGTCTGCCTGTCTGCCTGCCTGACTATCTATCTGTCTTTCTGTCTGCCTGCCTGTCTGTCTTTCTGTCTGTCTGTCTGTAAAGTTAGTGAGCATATGTGTGTATGGATGGATGCAGCATGGGACTACACCTCTTGTGAGGCCTGAAAGAAAAAAAGCCCCCAGCCAATATGTTTCTTTAGTTTGCCAAATGCATAGCAGAGACTTAGTGTCGAGAGGGCTCGATTTGCTGCAGTCACAGTTAGGGGCTGGGGTCTGATTGGACGATACGAAACAAGAACTCACTGGACGTTAATGTCGCTTTTGCGAAGCCTGTTGATGACGTCTTCGGTGCCCGCCTGCCAGTTGGGATCAGATGCGATCTCTGTAATGCTGATATTGTCTACGGCAAATCCCACGCCAGGGTCTGGGCCCTGATAGTAGAAAGACGTGCTGACAACGGCTGGAACGAAACAGACACGGTCACGTGACGTTTGTTTGACCATCCAGTGGTCAACATTGGTAAGGCGGCATAACAAGTGTCTATAAATAGGTATATGCATGCTAAGTAAAACATCTCTTCTTAAAGGTGAAGCTTCTAGAACGAATCTCTGTCTATAAATAGGTGTGTGTTCATTTACATCCTATAAACAGATATGACAATATAATTGCCCAGTATTATAACTGGATTTAATCTGTTGGATATATCCAGCGCTTGCATAGTGCACGTCCGGACGTCACGCCACATATATTATTCGTGTCTGGATATCAAACCCCGTCTTTTCTACATAATCCTTTAAGTCACATCACGTTTGGTTCAAGCCCTTAACTTCAGCTATTTGTCATGGCCGGACATCGTATTACGTGTTGTTCAAATCCTGACTGTGTCATGCAGGGTGCATGCAATGACGTCATATTACGTTTGCTGGGAGCCTGGAAGTCTCCGCGAAGCAGGAACCAGCCGTCTGATGTCCGGACCAGTGGCCGCACAGCGGCGTTAACGTAGTCCTTGGAACCGTCTGCAATGTGTCCATGAGGTGACGTGAACACGAAGGGAGAGAGATGCCTTCACACGCCCACACGCACGCAGACACGCACGCACTCACTTCCCAGGTATGTTCATAAATTTTATGGTAAAGCTTTTAAATCTAATAGTAAATCGCACGTCAAGGTAGAATGAGAAAAACAAAAACACATGCACAAAAGCAAGCACAATTAGATTTTCACACAAAAACAGATGAATACTAACACTCGTTCACCGGCGTAGCGCCAAACATTTCCTCACGAACGCCTCACTTTAGCATCTGTCCCATCTTCTTTCTTTACCCACCCTCCTTTATCTCCCTTGAAATGGGCGGAAGGGTTTTCAATAAACTTCAGTTCAAATCTCCCTCCCCTTCCTTTTCTCTCTAAAGCTCACTTTCTCGTGTACATAAGACTTGTACGGTTACCTGGAAACGCGAAGCTGACCTCCATTTCGACCTTTTGACCCAGTTTACCTGGGAGGTCATTTAGCAACTTGATGTAGCTCTGCACGCGGTAGTCTTTGCCAAGTGTCACCTGAATGTTCTGTCCCGGACCCATCCAGTACTCCGTTCTGCAGTACAGACCACTTTCTCTTTAATCCAGTTCACCTTGTCAGTCTTAGCACTAGGTATAATTCTCTTTCTGCCAGGGACTGTAGTTTCTCTGGCAGATTCCACCAGAATGTCCATTTTCACTCTCTTATACCAACTTAACCCCGACTCCATACCCTGTCGAGTACCGCAGACAAAGCCGTTAAATGGTGTCTTCCAGAAGCTCGATGGATACAAGGGATATTGCAGAACAAAACAGTTATAAACAAAAGCAGTGTGGTACCTTTTGATCTCCCCTGTATGGCTTCAGGTTTCGGCAAAGTTGTGTTATGTACTAAGTCTGAGGTACTCGCTGTTGTACTGTACTCAGCTCTCTGGGCCCTCAAGAAACATTAATTTGTAAAAGCTACCTCGTGCTTGTACTTATATATTGGCATGTATCTTATATAGCAGCAAAAAGGCATGAAGGCAAATTCGGGCGGATTCGCATGTAAAAAAATATTCATTTCCACCCTTCAGTTTTCACTTTTCATTTGTTATTTAATTGTTTTTGTTTTGCTGTTTTGTTTCGCTTTGCGTCGAAACAGCGACTAACGCTACTTCACAGCAAACAGCCGGCCCCATATCCCGTATCGGACACGAGATCTGAACATATGACCCACGACTTCAACTGTATTGGTGTCAAAGGTTCGACCGCTGCGCCATTGGCCAGCCTCGTTCTTCACTGACATATGTCAGTTATTTCCAGAATTCTATATCTATCCGATTAAACGTTAACAGAAACGAACCTCCAATAAAAGTGTTTCCAAAAATTAATTAAAGTATTTTGCAAACAGCTGACGTTACAGAATTCCATATCGGTTTGCAATCAGCAGATAAGGAACCATTGTTATATCGAAGGTCATCTCCATATACACAGCAGGAAGACGATTGTTTCTAGACCTCTTCGAATACATATTATGGATTACTTTCGATGCTCATATACCCTCTCGGCGTACAGATAAGACCCCGTTAGATCGACATGCATTGCTGTACAAACCTCGGCACACCTTCCCTCCTCACAGTAGAGAAAGATAAAAGTATGATTTTTGTAATAAAAACTCTCTGCTAAGCGATGCGAAAAATATGTCTTTACGAATCCCGTTTGGTTTTCCTTTTCGCACAAGTAGACATGCTTAGAAAGGCTGGAGATTGATACAGTGGTGAGATACATACCTGTTAGTAACACTCAGGTACTGTTTACCGAAGCGGGTGTCGTCCGATGCGGTCAGCGTACAAAGGAAGTTCCAGCACTGGTTCCACGATGTCGATCCAGCCTCGAAGTCACCATTCTTCAGCAGCTCTGCACCGACAAGACCCATCAAAAGACAAGTGCACACGAAGGTGCAAAACGGCGCGAAAGCGTGCATGGTGTAGGAACGACTGCAGTAGAGAGTTTCTGTCAAACTGTGACGGGCTCCGGTCAAAGTAAAGAAGCTTTTCGGGGACGAAAATTTATATTCTGAGGTTTAAAAAAAATTACTAAGCCCTCGAATTAGAGCTCTCAGACAAAAAGAGACCAAAAAAAGGGTTTGTCTAGAGATAGCAAAACTGTGCAAAGATCAGAAACCAGGAACATTTTGAATGCACATCAGATAACGTGCTATTCTCTTGAATGAAAGAGATGTTAAAATTCTGGGCGAGGTCTGTTTTTTAAGGTCAGATGAGTTTTGTTTTCGCCTTCAAGGCTCACGCGGAAAACAGCGCCAACTAAAATAGCAACAGCACGTAGTTAAGTACAATGCAGTACACATCCTTGTGGAAGGTGTGCGCGGAAATATGTTGATTAGAACAGTAAGAGCACTTTCATACATATCTTTATGGCAAATGGCAGGAGGGATGAAGGCTTTATCGGCTTCTGTTGGAATTTTGTGTCCAACAGCCAGTCGCATCAGGTACAACAGATGACAATAACTCCTCGTAAAAAAAGAATGAAAACGAAAGAAAAGAAAGACAGACGGAGAAAGGGAGGACGGGAGGGAATTAGGGAATGAGGAAGTAAAAAGAATCTTTGTGATCAGTGTTTGAAATAAAAACTATAGATGATTCTTTCTGCGGAGCTACTGACTTGTCTTTGAAACTGTCAAACAAGGGCGGACAGATGTTATAATGAACTATAACATAGATATTTCCATAAAACACTTAAAATGTCCAAATAAACGATTCATGTTGCATATAAGGCGCACATCGTTGTAGCATGTGTGTATGGAAGGAAGAAAGTTGAAGCTATGTGTGTGTAGCAGCCTAGATTTATAGACGTTTGTTTCTTTGCTTTTGTTTGTTTATTTGTTTATTTGGTGATGTATTCTTAGTCTGCCCACAAAACTGTTATCACGGTTTGCTGACTGGTCCGTAAACTTCTCACGGGTAGAATAAATACGAGTGCCCGAAATGAAATTTGAACCAGAAGTCCGTCATTGCTATATTTATAGTCCTAGTGCCAACTGACTGATTGCACCTGAGGGACCTCAGGTGCTGTGAAGACCTATAAGGGAAACTTCTCAAATACAGGTGATAGACACTATTCTCTGCTTATCCTGCTGTCCTTTAGACCATTTGCTGTTTAGGCCAAAAGAGAAGTTCTCCCACTCCGGCCACAAAACCGAATTAAGAAAGAAAAACGAATCTGAAGTACGTGTAGTTTGGAGTGAGTGTCTTACTGTACCAATCTCCAATTACCTATTCTGAACACAATCATTTCTCGATGTGACGTACTCCCTATAAATATCAGTTTCGGAGCTCACCTGCCCTGATTAAGATCGGTGAGTGTGTGGTTGGTAAGTCCCTGCTGGCAATCATCACTTCCACTTGACTATCCGAGTTTTAAATCAATTCTCTATCTTCTTCTGGCTAACGGTCTGTTTCTGCCCTATGACGTACTTCCAAACTCATTGCCTCTTTATGCTCATGCCATTTGTAAGTTCACCCTCCCCTTGTTAGCGTCATCGGTGGTCTAGTGGTTAAAGGCGACCGCTTCCGAGGCGGGAGGTGGTTCGCTCCCCGACCGAGTCATACCTAAGACTTAAAAGTTGTCAATCTAGTAGTTGCCCTGCCAGACGCCTGGCACTACAGGGAACAGTAATAGGACTGGTTGGCCCGGTGTCAGTATAATGTGACTGGGTTGCGCCATCAGTCCCAAGTGTGGCAGCACGTAAACTTTGTCTAAGCAACACCGTGCTGGTGCACCTAGCTTGCGGCGGGACGTTAAGCAGCAACAACAAAAAACCCCAACCAACCAACAAACAAACTATTTATTTTATTTAATGATGCATTCCCTCATTTTATCACCCACTGGACATCCAGCACGCATATTTGTGTGTGTATATCACACACACACACACACATGACTGTAAAACGAACTATACGTTGAAGGCCACACTTATAGAAACTTAATTGCAAACATACTCACAAACCATCTGCTGTTTTATAACTGTTCATATCGCCAACAAAAAGAAAAAAGTGTGTGTGTGTGTGTGTTTAGGGAGGTCAGTACACTTCATTCACTTTTTGCAACTCTCATTGCCAGTTGCAAATTTAAGGGAAAAAAGGATGTAAACATTTTATTCATTCATTCAGTTATCCACTTCATGCATCTATCCATTCCCTCCTTCGGTTAGCCATTTCACACTCACTCACTCACTCACTCACTCACTCACTCACTCACTCACTCACTCACTCACTCACTCACTCTATTTAGGCAGTCACCTAATAACCATATTTTAATTTACACATTATCTATGTGTGTGTGTGTGGGTGGGTGGGGTTATGAATAAGTATGATGAAAGAAATAAACAAATAGCTTTCCTAAGCGCGTCTCCCTCTTTGAATATACCACTACAATCAACTGTATACATAGACACGAGCACGTGCGTATACACGTGTGGTTTATATTTGTTGGCCTGCTATCAGTCGATAGCAGAGGGGAGGATGGACAATTGTAGATTATCCGTCTACATTGTCTTGCGTGTTGAGTATACTCGCATCGCTGTATATAATGTGTTAACCATTTTATCATAGCCCATTGACTCGTATCCCAGAATATAGTGTGTGAACCATTTTATCTAAGCCCATTGATTCGTATCGCAGAATATAATGTGTGAGCTATTTATCGTAGCCCATTCCGATGAGCTAGTCCCAGTACTTGCTAATCAGAACTTTTCTCGAAGCAGTCATAAGTGCTTGTGTGTGCAAGATGCAATAAACGTGTTGCTTCAGCACTGTGCGTATGTGTGTCAGAGACTGACGGAGCCTCTGAGTAAAAGTGCAACATAAGCCAGTGCGCTTGCATGCGTGGAGAGAAACTGTGATTGGGTGGCTGGGCAGGTGGGTATTTGGGGCGAGTGAAAAGTTTCGTGTTATCTGACAACGGTTATTTATCCATGACCGGTCGATCAATATAGCTAGCCCCAAAAGATCGCTAGAAAACTGAAGGGTCACGGAACCAGAGAACTAAGGGTCACGCATATAGTTACTCAGCCCTTCCATGATCCCTCTAATATACTGTTTCTCGCACCTACCCGTTCGCTGTGCTCGCCAGAACCTGACGCCAGGACAGGTTTTCTAGGAGGGTATAGATTCAACAATAGATCAAAAGCTCCTTTTGACGCGCTTCCAAGACAGTGCGCTGTCAGTGCTGCTTGACTGGCGGGTGCGTCAGTACCGCGCCTTGGTTACGGCCCACTGATGACCCGCGTAGGTAGGCAGCCAGCTTTACCGCGTCACTCACCCACGACGCTGCGACCGAGAGATTGCGAAACGCGGCAGAACTCAACGCGTGTGTGGCATTCTGTGCACAAACCTGCCGTCTGATTGAAATCTCGCTGTTTCCAAAGCAAACTTGGCGCTTACAGTAGGTTAACCTGACTGAAATCTCGCTCTGTTTCCACCCCCAACCTCAGCGCCTAGATTAAGTTACAAACGCGAAGAGAATATCCCAGAAGGCAGTACTCTCACGTCAGGGGTTAACGCTTGCATGGGAGGGGGGTAAAAGTGTCCTCAACTCAAGCTGCACAGGACAGGAACTGACAGCGGCAAAGTAAAATAGGCACCCGGGAATGCAAAGTGGATTTAATCTGGATGGATTTGTTTCGATATCTCCAGGGTGGCTTACAATGCGTTTGCATTGATTGCAGGCTGGAGTCCTGATGGTGAACTAGTGGCGTTGTGGTAACTACGGGTAACTACGGGCATCATGATTGAAAGGACTCATATTTCACGATCGACACTTCATGACTGACCAGTGATCAAGTGTTGATTATGATGCACTGAGGAAATACAGTTCGTCTGCCCAAGCAAGCATACAACAGGAAAGGTAGAAATTAGCGCGCAGCGGAAAGATGGCACTTCTGTGATACAGGTGGGAGGGACCGGTGGAGACCCAAAGAGAGCGTTGTGTCAGCATGTCTTTCATAGACATAGTGACCACATTGACCGCCGCGTTGAGTTTAGCTTCGCTGATACCCATCATAATAACTATGCACGTGTTGGCTCTGCGCTTTGGGTATGTACCGCGTGCAAGCCTGTTACTGTTGCTGTTGTGCCCAAGAGATGTCTAAACTGTTGCTTCAAATGGTTTTGTCGGAATTTGTTACCGTTGTGTCGAGTGTGCGTGTAGAATATGTTGCTGTTGTTTTCACGTGCCTGTGGAGTGTGTTGTATCGAACGTGTGTTGCACTGGTACGTGTTGTTGTCATTAGAGCTTGTGTGTAGAGATGTTACTCTGTTGCAAGTACCGTAGTTTTAAAAGCTGTTGTTTCAATCACTGTGTGTGTGTGTGGGTGGGTGTGTGTGTGTGGGGGGGGGGCGGCGTTGCTAATTTGTCAAGTTCGTGTGTAAGGGTTATATTTCTGATGTACACAGCGATACAACAGTGATGCTGAAAAACACGGAAGACTCTAGAAATAAAGACAATACTGAAAATGCAGCATACATACTTACAATTATAGATACATTCATGTACGTACGTACGTGCATGCATGCATACATATAAAACGTACGCACACATCCATCCATCCATCCATCCATCCATCCATCCATCCATCCATCCACACTGTCACAATCTAAAACCTTGAAACAGGGTGACACGTTTACAAAAACAGGCTTCATAAGTAAAATTGAAGGGAAATAACCAAACCAAGCTCAACGAAACGAAACGCTGAACTCAAATTATTTGCTTCCTTAAATCGAGACTGTAGACAATTTTGATTTTCTCCAAACATCAGTGCGTCAAGAGTTTGTAGACACTACTCTTGATTAAGCAAAAAGAGTTTTTAAAGTTTAAAATTCCTGCTGATGTTTTCGTAAATGCATTAAGAGAAAGTACTACATTTGTACGATCATTTGTGATAACACTGGTGCTATCAAAACTGATAGTCAAGGACATAAGGTAATGAGTGCGCATTCTATTTTCAGGGTGCGTTTTTTGTACAAAAAGGTAAAAATAACCGCAGATGACAAACTGCCAGGTGTCTCTATCATCAAACCTCTGTGCGGCGTGGACCCCAACCTGACGACTAACCTGGAGTCTTTCTTCTGCATAAACTATCCCCAGGTGAGAGTTTGGAGTAAGTGCACATTTGGAGGTGTGCATTCAGAATCCTGACTTACTGCGACATGTATGGGCAAATGTCAGCCAATGAAAACTACAGATTAGAATAGACAACGTTTGCGCACATTGGCGGACACTCACCACACACAAACACACACACATGCACACACTCTTTCACACAGTCCCTCAGACTTGCCACTCATGCACCAACACGTACACACAGGCAGGAAAAAATACATAAACAGCAGCCGGAGTGTATCTGTATCCTGGTGTATGGCGAGCTTATTACCATGGTCCCGGCGGTCCAAACAACTGATCATGAATAAACGTGTATGTTATTGCACACGAAAGCATCCGCGCACATTACTCACGCACGCAATCATGCGTTTACGCTAGCACGCACATACATATTTGCATGCAAATGCGCATGCACATACACTCTTATCATTCCCCTCTCCCTCTCTTCTCCCCTCTCCACGAACAATATCGCATAAAAAGGTATGAAAGCCTGCACTTTCATGGGCACTCGCGCATGGCTGCACACAGCCCCGTACTGACCCACATTGCATTGTACAGTACATTTCGTCCCACTGAAAATGCTCCATATATATATATATGCGAGATACACGCACGTTTGCTGTTTGCCTTATCAAGAATTGTTGCTCACTGTATGTACTTCTGTTAAAACTGACCAAAGGATTTCGCAGAAGAAATATAAATCAAATAAAAGAGGAGAAACAGGGATAGAAAGGACCTTCTATGCTTCCGTGCCAACAGACAGAGACAGACAGAGAGAGACAGACAGAGAGAGACAGACAGACAGAGACAGACAGACAGAGACAGACAGACAGACAGACAGAGACAGACAGCAGAGACAGACAGACAGACAGACAGACAGACAGAGACCGCCAGACCGCCAGACAGGCACAGCATGACAGATGGATGGATGGGCGGACGGACGGACAGACACAGCGCGACAGATGAATGGATGTAACAATATGCGTACCAGCCGTAGGTAGTAGGTAGGTTAGTGAGGGGCATAGAGTACAGTTTAGGAGAGGATATGGGATATTTGACAGGGCTGGGAATTGACCTGCAATGCACTCAGTCAACTATAAACATAGAAGTTGTAGTTCCCCCACATGCACTGTCCACATGTCAATCACACGCACATCTGCATATACAGAGCGTGGGAAGTTAACAGTGAATACATAGGTATATAAACCCTAGTGGGAATTAATAGGGAGAGAGGTAGACAGACTGATGAAGCAGGATAGTCGGAGAACTATGGATATCAACTGAGTTTGTAAAGCTTGGTGGTTCGTCTTGGCTTTTTGTACCGGGACCGGGGATGGATGTAGAGGATTTGAAATAAAAGAATTGAACTGCGACGAAGTGCTGGTGTTCTCTCGGCCACGGATGTACGGGTGACTGAGACGAACATGTCAACTCGTGTTTGCTGGTATCATGATAATGGTACATTTGCTTTCTGATGCCGTGACGCCCGTACAACGCTACATTCGTGGTGTCGTGACCATTCGGGAACGCCATAATGTTACAATGGATGGGCGGACGGACGGACAGACACAGCGCGACAGATGCATGGATGGATGGATGGATGGACGGACAGACAGACAGACAGACAGACAGACAGACAGACAGACACAGCGTGACAGATGGATGGACGGACGGACGGACGGACGGACAGACACAGCATGACAGATGGATGGACGGACGGACGGACGGACAGACAGGCACAGCGTGACAGACGGACGGCGGTACAGGGAGATCCAACAGCTCTGTTTGTTTTCGTTTCAGTACGAGCTGGTGTTCAGCGTAGAAGACGAGAAAGACCCCGCCATTCTGGTCGTCAACAGCCTCATCAGCCACTATCCTGACATCGACGCGCGCCTGTTTGTTGGTGAGGCGAGCTTGTCGGGACATTTCACAGCTTGTCCGACTGATGTCTGACCTTTCCCACCTTTACGTTCACATTCTGTCCCTGCTTGCTTTGACCGTTCTTTCCGTGTTCCTACTGCCCTACGTTGTCCTCGTTCCTAAACGTGACTCTGCCCTTTGTTACCTCGACTTTCTGTCCTCGTGGTTGTAAGTGCATTTATTATATGCAACATGATTATATCTGTTCTTTCTCCCTCTTTCGTTCTGTCCTATTATAAGTTTCCTTTGTCTGAAGACCCTACCATCTTCTGTCTCCGGTACATCTGTATTTCTGTATTTTTCATTGCATTCCTCTAGTTTTTTTTCCCCACTCCTCCATCCAGTCATACAGTGGATCGCACCAGACTAATGCGAGAAAAATAGATCCTAGATATGAGCTGGTAGAATTTAAGAGAAAAAAAGATTTTATTTTCAACCTGTGATATCAGTTTTCTTGTGAGTAAACGTGTCCCTGAATCGCTTCGACGCTGCGCCACAGGCATTCGTAACTCGCGATAGTTCCGTTTTGAGCCGTCTTACCGACTCGACAGACAATTAATTTTGTTATTCTGCTGTATTATTTCGGCAGCTTGACACAATATCGTATTGTAATATCTTACTGGAGTCTTTGATTTCCTCTTACGTATCAAAATACAGACTGCAAAAACCCATGTATTGAAATCGTGACAGTGTTGACTTATGCCTTTGTGCCGTCCATTTCCACTCAGGTGTGGAGCGGGTGGGTCTCAACGGGAAGGTGAACAACATGGTCAGGCCGTACAAGATGGCCAAACACAACATAATCCTTATCTCTGACAGCAATATTCAAAGTGAGTTCTTTTTACTTTTGCATGCAGCGTGGAAACTATCCAGCGCTGTTATTGTGTCCGTGTCTTAAAACGACTGAAATTAAAAGAGAACAGGAATTCATGTTGAAGGAAAAGAGGTGGGGGGAGGAGGGGGAACCCATGGGGAGCGAGACGGTTATATCAAATTGGTCCGGACTCTTGCGCGAGACAAATGAGACCGCATGTGGTGGTAGAGATCCCATGCACTAATAAAAATCCCACGTGGTAGCAGGGATCCCATATGCTAGCAGAGATCCCTTGTGCCAGAAGAGATCCCATGTGTTAGTGGGGATCCCACTGTGTTAGTAGAGATCCCACGTGCCAGTAGAGATCCCATGTGCTTGCGTAGAATTGAAAAAGGACAAAAGCTCTCCTATATATCAGGAATATTAGATGATGTTGCAGTTAGTGCAGGTGAAGTGGCGTTTGATGACAAAGTGGTGTTGGGTGTGTGGAGTTTTGTGTTGGTGTTCAGGTAGGGGCAAGTGTGGCAACGGGGGACATTGCATGGGGTGGAGCAGCAGGATGGGGGGAGGGTGGTGGTGGCTTTGAGTCTGGAATGTACTAGAAGGTCTCGCAGGTTCTTATCCCTGCGAGATGCTAGGAGGGGGTTGTGTTTGAAGAGGTCGGGTTCAGATTTAGACAGTATGTGCCAGTTAGAGAGGAGGATCCTACGTACAGGAAGGTTGTGAGGGTGGTGCGTCAAGACAGCGATCGGCCGAGGTTCCGTGTGTCTGGGGTGGTGGGAGGGTTGGAGGGTGAGTGCACGTGGCGTGGCGGCAGCTTTCTGTTTAGCAGAGCGTAGAAGGTTGGGAGGATAGTTGCGGGCGAGGAAAAAGTCTACCATTGAATAACTCCAGGAAATTATCCTAAGCCACAACTGGATTTGTACCAGCAGCATCCACACAATAGAGCTGTCTAGCCCTGCCTGGGAAAGGAAAAGAAAGTGTGTGTGTGTGTGTGAGAGAGAGAGAGAGAGGGGGGGGGGACAGAATAAGATTGAAAAAAGGGAAGGAAAGAGAGGAAAAGAGAGACGCAGAGAGAGAGAAACGGAGAGAGAGAGAGAGAGACGGAGAGAAAGAGCGAGAGAGAAGCATAAGCTTCAGTGGTGGTAGACATGTACTTGCGAGCGTCGCCATTTTATACCAAACGTATTTTTATTATTAATGAAACAACTAAATGAATGTTATGATAATTTTTGCAGTAGGACAGACGACGCTGAAAGAGATGGTGGCAGACCTGTCTCCTGGTGTGGGAATGGTGTTACAAATGCCGTTCGCCAGCACAAGACCAGGATTCGCTGCCCTCTATGAACAGGTTCGAACATAATACTTCGTCCTCAAACGTTTAACAGAGCTCGTATTATCTCCCCCCCCCCCCCAATGGATGTGACAAACTTATTACAGTGTTTGCATTACACATTCGCTAACGAATTCTAACCGCCTTCCTTATGGGATTTGGAGAAGGGGCAAAAAGAAACGGGATCGAAAAAGTACGACATTCTTAGGTATGCGTCCAACTGTCCCATTTACCGTCGCCATGGCAACGTGAGGGTACTAGTGCATTTCTGTGCATAGTGGTGGGGTTTCAGGTGTATTGCTGTGGCAGTGATTCTTGCGGATGGAGCAATAAACGATAATTAGATTAACACGTCCGATCCATTTTAATAGCCTCAGAAAATCATCGATGGCCATGTTTTTCTCTGGACGCAGGATGGACATACAGCGTTTTGGGCTGTATGTGGAGGCCACACGTCTGCTCTGTCCGCATGTCGGAAATACAACCTACTGAATTTTTCCCCTTTAAAACAATTTACAGGAAGACTAAATTTCGTGCTGTTTTTGATTTATTTTCCAAGTTTAAATTATATTGCTGAGTTTTATTTGGAAAGCAAACTTTGCACCTAAGCTCAATCCAGCCCTTTCCCATAATACCACCACAGAATGTAACCCCTAGGACTCTCCCAAACAAACCACTTATCCCTCTCAGACTCCTAATTTCAATCCGCTACAAATTTTAACTAAATGATCATGAAAACAATACGTAAACATCGAACTGGGCACTTTCTCAGCCTAATGTACAGTTTGCTCCACTAGACCACATTTGAATGACCCTTTAGAAGCAGGTTTGTTTTATTTTATTGTAACAACAGGCTACGCTTCTGTTAAGTACTTTGTAGAAAAAATAGACTGTGGCACAAGATGCTGGCGGGTCCTCTGTAAAGTCAGTTCGAAGCTTTTTCGACGTAGCAAGACTTGATGATAGACGATAGGTTGTACGTTCATTTCAAGGGGTTTTCTTTAGCGGGTGCCATATTCGTCAGGATCAGAAAGGCGCAGATAGAGGAATACCACTTTTCAGCCAATGAACGGTCATTTCCGACCTCATGTGATTTGACTACGTGCATTAAGGCGTGTGGGCGAAACAGCTGCTGTATTTGCCTTCTCCGAAATTGAAACAGCTTGTGTGCCAAAGTCTTCACCTTCTCTAAAGGTGAAACGAACTGTGCATCACAGCTCTCACCTTCTCTGAAAGTAAAATAATTAATGTGTCCCTCAGTTTTTACCTTCTGTGCAGGTGAGCTTCGGCACGATGCAGGCCCGCTGTGCACTCAGCGCTGCGGCTATCGGCTTCAACTGCTCCACTGGGATGTCCTGCCTCTTTCGTCGGGATGTCCTTGACCGAGCAGGGGGCATGGCGGGTCTCGGAAAATACCTGGCTGAAGACTACTTCATGGCCAAGGCCATCACAGCACAGTAAATATCGGGTTTCTTTTTACATCTTCGCCCGAACTTCAATGATGAAGGAGATCTGAAAGCAGAAAATTCGGCATTTGACAATATTGAGAGTTGATGGAAGACCCTGTTACATATACAGATTTTGTTTGAACGTGATCCTGGTGCGTGGTAACATACTGTAAAGCCAGGTAACTTTTAACGTAACAATTTCAAAATTGGCCATAGCTGTATTCGTGCACACACACATACTGTAAAGCCAGGTAACTTTTAACTTAACAATTTCAAAATTGGTCATAGCTGTATTCGTGCACACACACGCATAAACATACGCACCTTTTTCTGTCAAAATTTTTGTGGTAGATATGAGACAGACAGACAGACAGACAGACAGACAGACAGACAGACAGACAGACAGACAGACAGACAGGTAAAGTCTTCTTCATGCTTTCCTTATTAGAGTCTTACATTATCTTGTCTACAGGGGTTACAAGGTCGTCACTTCACCGATACCCTGTCTGCAGAATGGCGGTCACACTTCCATCAGCCACTTCAACAACAGGCTAGTCAGGTTAGAGTGCGTGTTATAGGACAGAGAACGGACCCTTCTAAAAGCGCTTCATTCTTGAGTATTTTTTCGGATGATTGACGGATCCCTACCTGTATTTGCTGGATAAAGGGAATTTTTTAAATGGAAAAATGGCAAACAAATTCTCGTTATGTAGCACGGTAGCAGTGAGTGTTAAAGATACCAATTGGCTGACTTCTTCATTCCCCACTCGCCTTGTTTTGCTCAGCTTCCCTTCCAATTCTCGCTATTGCTCCCTAACAAGGTATAACATGCGTGTAGGTTATCTGGTTGTATCTACGGACAAGGTATAACATGCGTGTAGGTTATCTGGTTGTATCTACGGACAAGGTATAACATGCGTGTAGGTTATCTGGTTGTATCTACGGACAAGGTATCACATGCGTGTAGGTTATCTGGTTGTATCTTCGGACAAGGTATAACATGTGTGTAGGTTATCTGGTTGTATCTACGGACAAGATATAACATGCGTGTAGGTTATCTGGATGTATCTACGGATTGTGTGTGCGCTATAAGCATTATATACTTGTGAATTTATTATTTTATAATCTAATATTTCTTGCGACTAGTCAGGAATGTAATTCAGGCATATTGACTTTATGAATTTTTTTTAGTATTGACGATCCTTGATACCATTATTATTATGCCATTATTATTATAAGATTATAAAGAAAACCTGGAGACCGGCAAAAAGGCTGTAAGATTCTGTTATTCCGGGGTTGCGGAGGTGAAGGGGTGTGAAATTTTGTGATCTCCATGCTCCGACGTTTGTGCTGAAGGAAGACGCTAGGTAGGGTAACGTTAGGTCACGATGACTTGTATTGACAAACAGGGAAAGGTGCAGTTGATTCGGGGTGATTTTTGACTGCAACAGATTGATGACAAGAAAGTTATCTTATTATGGAGTCTGTGCTCAGAAGCGGTCAGTCCATGACATGATTTTGTGACAGCAGATGGGGCAAGCTGCGCATCGCCATGCTGCCTCACCTCATCGTGTTGGAACCGCTGTCGGAGTGCGTGGTTGGCGGGGCGGTATTTTCGTGGGCCGTGGATTACCTGACCGGCTTCCCTGCCCTTGCCTTCTTCCTCCTGTATGCTCTCGTCTGGTTCCTCTTCGACTACTTCCTCTTCTGCACTGTGCTGGTGAGCGGTGTTCAGCAGCGCATCTATGTAGAATTTAGAAGGTTAACAGGGTGTGGATTATCTCGACGTTCTAACTTAAGTGATTGATATGCATATTCAGGTGTGTG
Source organism: Lanistes nyassanus (assembly GCA_004794575.1). Classification (NCBI taxonomy): domain Eukaryota; kingdom Metazoa; phylum Mollusca; class Gastropoda; order Architaenioglossa; family Ampullariidae; genus Lanistes; species Lanistes nyassanus. Next base: position 141,921 of record SMGT01005394.1, read on the forward strand.
TGTGAATCACGCGAGGCAGAGGCCTTCTCAGTTCAATTCAAACTTTACTCGTATTCCACATGTTTATGATCCAAAGAATGTTAATTCTCCATCACAGTGCGTTGCATACACAATTCCGATAAAGTCTAGATAGTCACTTGCAATACTGAACATTACAGGCACAAGCCCCCATTTTAAACTCAACGGAACACTCGACGTTTGCTGGACTGATCATCTGATAATATAAAGCATCTTAAATAAGACAAAGAGATATGTAGCAAACAGAATTGTGCTCGGGAATGTGTTGCAGAGCTTCGCATCCATTTATGGGAAAATTAGTGTAATGCAAATGTGCGTGAATATATATATATATAAATAGAACAAGTCAACTGAAAAAAACATGCTATTAATATGACTAGTAAGTTGTTTTTTTTAAAAATCGCACTGTTTCCCAGTCTCAATTATTTGATGCTCTGAACAAGCCTTACGAAATGAAGTAGCTTGGAAACAACAATTTCGAGCCCACTTTCCGATCTCTTATCTGGGTTTGGGAGGCGGCAGGGGGACGAGGGGATGGGGCGGGGTCAGAGATCCGGTGCTGTAGAGCCATGGGGAATGTCCAGACAGCGCCGTGTCTCCACTCGTCTTCCAGGATTTTTTAACAGAGATTTTTAATGAGTCGAGTCCGTACTATAGAAACTATATATTATTTCTCTCTGCTCTGTCAGTCCAAACACATTATCTCCCTTTACTTATTACCCGTTGATGCCATGTCTACAGTGCTCTCTAATCACAAAACCACTTCACGTTCTTCGTATAAACGTTATGAACATATTTTATCAATTTATTTTATTGCTCCGCGTTATCATATCTGCTATTTCCAAAATATCACGCAGAAACACGATAACACGAATTATAATACTGGAGTTGGTTCTTAACCAAATCTCTAGAGCTGTTTTGGATCTGTTGCCGCAGGGGGCACCACTCCGCTGCTCCAAGCTGGAGTTTCTGGTGGCCTGGTTGCTTCGCGAGCTGTCGGTGCCGTACATCATGGTGCGATGTCATATCGACCCCAAAATCGCCTGGCGAGGCAAACATTATCGTCTCAGGTGGGGAGGGGAGATCACTCCCTCTAACCCGGTGGCCTTGCAGGAAGTGACAGTCGTTTGATGTGGCCACTTGTTTCTCTTCAGATCAATTCTGCAAGCTCAGAATTTGTTACTTTTCTTCTGAAAGAAAGGAAGTGTGGTCAGAAGACGTTGTTTTTGACTGACAAATGTGAACAGAGCAATACACTGTGCAAGTTTTGAAGTGAGAGGCCATTTAAAACAAATCTTTATGATGGGCCTTAGCAATCAGAGCAAACGGGTAGAAAAAAAATGAAATTGACTTCCTAGGATGGTTGGTTGGTTGTGGGTTGCTTAACGTCCCGCCGCAAACTGGGCGTACGTCAGGACAGTAGACTATAGGGAGGGTGGGGTCCTTTTCCTAAGCTATGCACTGAAGGAACCACCAGACTGACAGCTGCAGTAAGATGACCAATGTGGACAAACGGATTAATGTGCCGGGAGCTTGCCGAACGGAGTGTGCACAATGTATTACTTCAGGAAATCATCATTTGAGACACCAGGATTCTAATCAGCAACCTTCCACCTGCTAGTCCGCAGCTCTACCAACCAAGTTATCCAGGTCCCGACCTCCAAGGAACTGCCCATCGATGACAGTGAACTTAAGATGGGTACACTCCGAAATAACAGTATTTCGAGCCGACATGCGCGAGACATGATATCAGAGAGAAAGCTGCGCGCAGACTTTACAACCGCGCGTCAATTCAACCGGATCAGCAGTTAGTTCAAGTGCTAGTTAAGAATTGAGGATTTTACATTTGTCTATGAAATCTGTGCACAACAGATGGAGACATGGGATGGTTCAATCTGTGATAATTAGTTAGTGCTTGTGTGTCATTGTCATTATCGTCCTTACTGTTATTATTTTATTACCGTGTCCATGTGGTTGCAGTTGAAGATAGCGATAATGCAGCCTGACGTGGATTTGTGGATACATGGGAATACGATAAACCCTTATAACAAATCTCTTTGTATTAGAATTTTTTTCTAACGAGTAGAAATGAAGCAGTTACCACGAGAAATGCATTCAGAATTAAGACAACAAAGCTGTGTAACATGAAAGTTAGTAATTCAGATTTTATAATATTTTGTCGAAGACACCAAATTTTTATTTCAAACAAAGAAAATACTGGTATTAAGCTTACAGTCGGAGGAAAACGTTGAAAGTTTATGGATAAGTTCTGAACAGCGAAGATGACATTTGATCGTTTCACTGTGAACATGTATCATAAATAACACGAAATAATATGACCGCGCACATAGTAAACCTTTGGGTTTATGTTTAAATAGGCCTACTCAGCAAATTATAACACTTTGTACAGGGGCCCGGATGTTGTCACATTTTTTAGGACAAATGTAAACCTTAGTTCTCCCGTTTATACACTATGTTTACAGCGTTAATGTTAACAGTCATGTGGCTATGTGTTTACTAGTTTTATACAGTAGATTAAAAACTGTGGCACATCACAACAAGCAGACGCAGGGAATCATTTCAGTTCAAAGCATGTATATAAGGCATATGATAAATAAACGTTTCCTAGACTGCAAAGTTACTTAAAAGAACTTTGGAACAAGGGTAAAAACAAACAACAAAAATTTTTTTAAACGGCACCAATACTTGTTTAGTGTTAACTTCAAGTCCATCCAGTGATCTGTCAGCTCAATTTTGTTAGCTAGAATCGCATGATTCTACGGTAGTTTGGTAGCGTTATGAAATTCTCAAAAGTTAGAATCTTCAAACCGAAAATAACCCCACATTCGTCCATTCCTGATTGAAACAGCCTGCTGCAATAGCCGCCATATTAGGCCTGTCGTTAGTGATTCCAAGCGCTCCAAATCTGCAAAATGTAGCCAGAACAAGCAGAACTGCTGCAGTCAGTACACATGCTTAGTGCTACACTATGTTCATCGGAATTAACTGAGTCTCGGCTTTCTCTAATAATGCCGACATTATAAGAGGACCTCTAAACTCAGAGTCTCGATCACTTGATATGTCGTTCTACATAATGCAAGACTGTTCTGTTTATTTTCTTGGTCTGTGATCGGGTCAATCCCACATATGCAGATGTTTTTGTTAACTGGTTGACTAGTTGAATGGAGTCTACTGTATGGACATCCTTCTACTTGTTTATTATTATAATAGCAGAAATACTGTCATTAACACAAGCGGAGATTGGCTGAGAAAGGTACCAATGGTGCTTTGTGGAACTCAGAGCTTTTTGACGTGGCATTGTGTCGTCACCGATGAGCTCTGTGAGGACCAGCCGATGACCTGCTGCTGCTGTTCGCACTAAATGTACAGCGGAAGTGAAGTCTGATTTGGACTGATAACCTGAGATTGTGTTGCAAGGAATTTTGGTCTTGGAAATAAAATAGTAGAGAAACATTCAATCATTTCAGTGTTTCACTGACCACTGACTACAGCTCCCTCTAATTATCTGCAGTTGTCAGTCAGCTGGCGCCGATCTTCCCGTTTCCACTGTTTCCACTGGGTACTGTCTAGCGTCCGCTTCGTTGCACCCTTTGATTCCACCCGCGAAATTAACCTCCGTTACCTACTAATTAGTAACTATTAAGCCCTTGTCTTCTCATCCACCTACTCCTGACATCCAAAAACCAACCCCACCCCAGGCCAGCAGTATTAACTTCTGTGACCTAGAACTGGTTACAAGAGCTTCAGAACGATTCACGAGTCTGTTTTATAGACAACGGTTATCTTTTGAAAACTAAGAGCTTGAAGGGATAAGTGAATACTAAAATCACAAAACGAATCTATGCTACAGACGTATCACCTCAAACAACACAAAGTTGAAAGAAAAGAAAGATTTAAAAAGAAAGACACACATGCACAATGGATTGAACCATGCAGACGACAGCTAAAGGAGATGTTTACGAATGGAGATGGTTTTGCTGGTGACCAGTAGACGCAGCATTGGTGTGAGATGCAGGATACCGCGGCTTGGCAGCCAGTGAAATCAACATGTTGCAGAAAAAAATGACGCGGAGATCGGGGCCAGTCACTCAAACTCTTCGTTATCAAGATGACAGGAACTCCTCAGTATCAAGATGACAGAAATTCCTCGGTATCAAGATGACAGGAACTCCTCGGTATCAAGATGACAGGAACTCATCGGTATCAAGATGACAGGAACTCCTCGGTATCAAGATGACAGGAACTCATCGGTATCAAGATGTGCAGAAATCGCTGATATGCTGTTCGCAGTACAACGGGTGGCAGACCAACCCTGCACTTCCCACCCATGTTTTTCAAAAACACCTTGAGGTTAGAGTGAGAATTATCTGTCGAGAGTCTCAGTAATAGACGATAACATATGACTTAATGGCTGTTATCATGAAATCAAAGGTGGGAATACCAAGACAACAGCAATGATAATTTAAAAAAGCATTAGCACTTTTTGTTTTAACATTTCTCATTTTGCCACCCCAACCCCATTTAATATGAATAAGCAAACTCCAGATCAGTTCACGTACAAGAAAATACATTCAACAAACCGCTTTGGGTACACGTTTGCGGCATTCCTTGTGTAACAGGGTCGAGCGGTAGCGGGTTCGGTTACTATTGCAGTCGGGGCAAAGGCTCTGTCATCCTTCCACTCTGAACACAGCAACAAGGCGTCTTCACATCTACTTGCAAACTTTAATACATTTCCCACGTCGCTGTGAGAACACAGGACGGACCTTTCTCGTCGATGCTACATGTACAGGCGACTCAAGAGAAAATCCATGAATGAGTGCACACTGACTCGAATCTCTAAATGACTCCTGTCTGCTTTTCCTCGGTTCTTTTAAACACGCTCCTCGCACAATGTCGTTCACCTTTCGCCCTCGCCTCCCGCTGAGATGCTCAGTCCACTCTCGTTCCAGAGCGACCCTGACCACCCCCAATTCTCTACGCGGCCCCATCCTTCCCTGGGGAAACCTGGCCGCACCTAAACTACAGATAAGTGTTATAAGTAGCCTCGGACAGTGAGACCTTGTTAGCCCGTCCCTACCCACCGTTGGGTCAGGGATCAAAAGAAACACGATACCCTTTATGTTTCCCACACTTGAGTAACGGACGACCAGTCAGGCGCATGATGCAACTACCACAATATGCCGGCTAGGAGAGTTCAGGGGCCGGCTGGGTGGGCGCCTGGGTGTACGTAACCACCACCCGGCTACACTTGCACAATCGTTCATTTTGTAATAAACACAAACCTCCAAAATCTGCTGCTTTTAATTAAAAGAAAGTACAAATCCAATTGTTAGTAACCCGATTGTTTATGTGTAGGTAGAACATTTTTGTGCCCTGAAATACATCAGCTATTACATTGGACTGTGTCTAGGATGTCACTTTTAACAAAGACTTATGTGCTCTAGCACAATTTCTATGCACCTATCAGGATACTTTGTAAACAGGAGAGACCTCAAGGTCACAAAAGGTTTGATATATGAATAAAATGAGATTCTCATCATTACCTGGTAATTTACAATGTCGGTTTTATGATGATGTGAATGCTGCGAGGTCTCCGAAAGAGATTGGTAGACACAATAACATCAAGAATTGTGTATATTCAACAACTTCGAATATCAGATCTATTCAAAACAGAGTGAGACATTAAATTCACTGGGTGGTATTTTTCCTTTTTTTAAAAACAGCATTTTTGCCTTCTGACGAAGCAGACATGAGGTAAGTAAATGCTTATCACAGATCTTTTTACTTCAAAGATATAATTGTTTTGTTAACTACCTATATGTTAGTTATATTATATCTAAAGCGAATAAACAGGCCACAGTAAATTCGTTATGCCATGTGTGCGTTGTGAAATAAATAATAAGTGTTCGATATAGGAAGACGATATGATGAATGGATAGATGGAAGGGACGAAAAAAAAAAAAGAAAAAAGAAAGAAAGAGAATGCAGGCAGACAGGCAGACAGGCGGGCAGAATCCCTCGCACATCCTTCCGTGTTCGTATTTTAAGTCAGAATCCACAGCCTGCATTTTACTCGACTTTCAGTAGCCTTTATCCGAGCTCAGCGTGCAGTTGTGCACGGCTGGTTCAAAAAGTAGCGGGCAAAAACAAATAGGCCGAACTTTTTATGCTCGCACACAACTAATTCGAACGCTCAAGACAAACAGATGGTGTAGTATTTGTTTTGTTTTGTTTTAAAAGACTAACTTCAAAAGTTCAATGCATTCAATTTCCTGTCTCGACAAAATTAAATTGATGCCCAAACATTTCATGTTCAGCCGAAGCGGAGATACAGAAGTGATGCCTATTTGCAATACCAAAATATTAAAAAAGTAGTTTTGCTTCCTTCGTTCTAATAAAGGTAACTACTGTGCTGTGCAACTGGCTGGGGACCCGAATCAATGGAGACTAATTTGTTACTTTCAAAATAACTTGCAAGAAGGAAGTCAAGATTTTCAGGTTTATCATATCAGACCTGAAGGTCGTCCAGGTACAAATTTCTGTTCCTACTTGTGTAAACAAAAAACTGTTTCATCATATGTATATTTATTTTGAATAATCGTGAAACTTTTGCATCCAGTTTTGAGCGCGGTATGTCTTCAGTAGTTTCTATTGATATTTAATGCCTCATCAGTCTCCGATGTTTTTATACGACAGAGATTATCCGCTAGTCCACAACTTTTGACTGCGCTGACCTCTTGATGTGACATCTTTTTAAAGGCCGTATAGCTTCGCTGTATGATTAGGACCTATGCATGGTTTGTTTGTCCTTATGCCGTAATTTTATTTAACTGCTTTCTCCTTTATATCTTTTTAGTTCACAACAGATTTCTCTTGTCTGTAAGACGGAGGGTAGGATGTGACGTGCTTGAAAGTCTAATTATTTGTTTCACTTCCATTATCAATTTTGATTTAAGTAGACTGTAAAGTTGATGAAACTTTAATTCTTGTGGGTTTTTTAAAGTTCTTGTAGTGGACGGAAATGGATTGAAGGCGAACCAAAAATGTTTACTGCACCCGGCTACCACCCTTACGATGCAGTCAATGACACAGCCATTATCATGATCCAAAGTCGGGTTGCACACCATGGAGCAATGTTCTCCTGTCTTTTACCACCTGGATTGCTGGAAGACGCTTGGACATGGCATGTTCCAAAACTTACAGGTACAAATAATGCACGAAATACGGTAAACATATAAATTGAGGTATGCATAGATATCACAAACGGTTTTTTTTGCTATGGATTTTTCCGAGTCTCTAATTTTATTGCCTTGTAAAAGCGCGTTCAAGATTCTTGCTTTTTACTTCATCCTTCCTTAGTCTTCTAATAAAGCATCCGGTAAGAGGGTCTTTCTAACTCAGCTTTATTATATGGCAGATTTAGATGCCATTTTCACGACTTTGATGTCAAGATTTGTAAGAAGTCAGTTCTTGTAATTTTCTTGGTAAAAATAACACATGATTTGTAGGGACAACATTTTGTATGGGGTAGCACCAATCTTGTACAAATATTTTCATGATTATACTAACGTTTCCTGTTTACAGAATTACATTCCACAGAGGTGATTACCACCCAGCCATCTGTGCCTATTCCCAACGAAGGGTGGAGAATCGGTAATGATTGCGGCTTGCCATTCGAATAAAGTTTTATAAGGAATATAAGTTGCCAAATTAAGGATTTAACTTAGAATCTAAACTCACTATTCTAACACACAAATGTTACAGATTAAATATAAACTTCAGGCTTTCACCCATTTATAATCTGAAAAAGATACCTTTGGTAAGCTGTATACTCAGCACTATATTACGGCATACTACTATACCTGCATAGTTTTAAGTTAACTATGTGATGCGTAACATCTTCAAACTAAAAAGCAGTCAGACAGGGACTTGGATGAGCAGGTGGGCAGAAAGATTGACTTCATACTGGACAGAGGGTAGCGGGGAAAGGAAATTACAAACAGACGGATTCACCTTAGGTACAAAAACACGATATTTTAAATTAACTTAACTTAAGCAAATGAAAGTTATAGACATGCACATTATTTGATGATATATATATATATAGCAAGCTGATTACCGTGTTATTAATAACTGTACCACCGGTTTATAAAACTACTAATAAAACAAACTCTTGTCAGGTTTTATGGTTTGGTGAGTCAAGGAATTTACCCCAAGGACTCTAGGTGTGATCCGTCGACAGTCATCTTGCTTGTGTTTTGTCCTTGATCCCTTTGTTTAACCTGCCACCTACCTCTGTTAGGTAATCGCCAGGTCGGGTGGGCGCAGCCGTTGTGTGCCTCAGGGGTCCTGTTCGCACTTGCAGTCCAGGGTGTTGAACATCGTCAATGAGGCGTGTAGCTTTATGGCGCGACGAGGTGTTACTTGGACCTGACAGCTCTCGGGCACAGCTGGGATTTGGATGACAGGCATCACGTAGGTGTCACGTGCCGGCCAATTACAGGGTTAGTTAGGCAGGGAGGAGCTACTTCACAAAGATGGCTGTTAAAGATCGTGGTGTCAACCATCAGGGAATTTGATGAATTCAAACTGCCCAGGGGGGGGAGGGGTAGCTCAGGTCCACTAGGGGCTAGGAGAAAACCAGGAGGCATGACTACAGCTGTCTCTCTCCTGGTTGGTTGATGTGTGTATCTTGATGACGACGTGTATGTGGATGCAGAATTATATGCATGAGAGGGTTAGAATATTATGGATTGGCATAGATTGGCATAGAAAGTCAAATTGTCTTCTGCCAAATCTTGTGCTGACTCGTCTGCTAGAATTACGTCTAGTCTGCTAAGGACTAACTGTTGTTGTCACCTTCTGCTGGACTCGTGCGAAGTCCTGTGTTAGCTCTACGTGTCTTGAGCAAACCAGTTGCAAGGTACGCTTCGGGGTTGTTGCGTCCCCCAAGACTGGTGTGCGACTCTTGCCATGTGCGTCCACTTCTGTGGTGAAGCTCTACGCTGACCGGGCGAAGGAGAACCGCAGAACGTAAAAGACGACATCAAGGGACAGAAGAAAGACAACCGTCTAAAGCTAAAGCGGAGATCCGGCCTTGAGTGGCTGTAACTGAACTCTAGTGGAGCGAGTTCAGAGGTCGAAGGTCGACGTAGAAGTGTTGCGCCCTGCAGTCGCTGTGTGACGCCAGCGACAATGCTTACAAGTAAGTCGTGTCCACAGGCAAAAGACACAGGTGATTTCGACAACGAGAAGTTTGTGTTTATCAAGGAGCTGCCAATAGGACCTTCTGACACGTCAGCGTTCAGGACGGCAGAGGGGTGACCCACTCGCTACAGACTTGAGTCATAATGTGTGTGCAGTTAAATCAGGTACGTGTGTCTTGATCTTGTGTTCAGAAGGGCAGGTGATGGAAGGAATTGTATGTTGTTAGTTGAACCAGAACGGAAGCCAAGAGTCGTCCCCCTTATGAGCGTAGATATTTCATTTTCTAAATACTCGTTTTCTGCGAATATTATTCTCTTTTCTTTCACTGTTATATTATGGAGTCGGTGTTTCTTTGTTGTGGGGAGACTGTAAGTGGATAAGCCTCGGTGTGAGATAGTTATATAAAAAACATAAATAATACAGTGATAACGTTTCCACCTAAGCATATGTCGTCCTTTTACGGCAGTCGTCTGGAGCGAGTACAAGAACGACGCGAAAAAGTAAACTCCCATGTGATAGCAAAGTTTTTTTTTTAAACTTTTGCCTTGCAGGGGAAGTTTACATTGTTTTTCGTACCCTGAAATAATCAGTTCTTGTCCGACATGAATGCAATCACTTCAAAGAATTGATCCATCGCCCTTGAAGGATGGAAGAACGTATAATTTATCTTTGGACGATTGAAGATTATTTCTTTCTTCATACTCCTCCACTTTCCTTCAGAGGCATCTTTCAATCGTGAAAACAGACTGCAGTTGTATATAAAAATCAGTCAATTCAGCTATATTTTGACTACATTTTTGTATTCTACAGTGTTCTATAATCATTTTGACATAAGAACCACTATCCTAGCTCAATTATTCGGAATGATATGCCTTTAATATTATTCATGAATTCATAACATAATCGTATACAGATGTTTTATAATGTTAGCAAAACATGCTTTAGATTGGCTTTTTACCTTTGCTTTTGATGGTGTTTTTCTTTACATTTTTATATTATTTCTTTTATTTGGTTTCTTACTAAGGACTGTTAACCCTAGTTACTGCTTCATTTGCTCACCCCCTTATACGTTACGTAGTGATTTTGTACTGAGAAATACAATTTGTCAATGTTTCTGTTAAAAAAAAACCCCAGAAGCCTTGAACGCTAATCGTTAAGACTTTGAAAGAACTTTATGCACATCTAAAGGAGATGAAGTGAATGACAATACCTTATACCACTGATGTTACTAAATGGAATGGGTGGGATGTAGGACAGATTGGCATTGCACCGCAGTCACGGGACACTTATGACTGGAGTCGAGGGAACAAAAGACACAAACAAATCTTGAAACCCGACGGATAGACTGACGGACAGAAAGGCTCGAAGGGGTGAGGAAGAATAAAGAATGCGCAGTACAACTGATGATACCTTCCAATATCCATTGTATACTGAACAGCGACAGTTAACAAAAAGCAATAAAATCTCAATAGACAACTAAGTGAGAAAACAAAATAAGGAAGTAACTAAACCAAAATCAAACAATACTTAAAAATGTCCCAAAATAGAATTTTTTTCAAGGACGGCTAATAGTTTATCGACGACCAAGTGTTTTCTACAGTTTGTGTTGTTTCAAAAGTGACTTTCGACGGTTGACCGAAACGGCAGTACCCGTTTTTGAACATCTGGATTTTTTTCTTTATCTAAGCGAAATAAAAATCAGATAATTTGTTTTTCATGACTTGACAGACAGTTTTTCTATTTGATTGCCTGCTTTTGATTAGAACTTGTACTTGGTGCTAAGCTCATTAAACGTGGTACACTTCCATATTATTTTCTGTTCGTGAGAGTGACTGTGTCTGACTGTGTGTCCTGCCGCGCGACTTACTGCCAAAGCCGAGAGACGCTACACGAAAGCTCCCTCAAGGATCTTAAGCGCTAGACCTTTCTAAGTCGTCAAGCACATTGAAGAGACATGGATGTTTCTGTTTCGCTAAATTTTTATTCGACATTTCAATATCGCTCCAACATCTGCAAAAATGGAATGCGGGTCCAGTTATTTAATGAGGCATATGGTAACAAACTATATATAGAGAAAAAGACCATAGGTCTATTCCCTGAAATCCAAGCCCATCAAGATTCTTTCGTGTTACAGTTGTGTGAAGTTCCAGCAGACAATTCTTCCGTGTTCGTAAAGGCAGATCCATCGACGAATCGAGCAGGAAGTTGGAGGCTTTATGATATACTATATACTATATAGGCCCTACTATATACTATATACTATGTACTATGTACTATGTACTATGTACTATGTACTATATATGCATTAAATTCATAATTACCTTCGACAAAAATAATGCGCGTCAGCTGTTTCTTCCAAATAAAAATAACGTAAACAAACTTTACAAACCATAGATCACGTACAGTTTAATGTGAAATGGCTTACTTACCTGTAGTTAGTCACAGATACATTTCCCAATCCTGAGTTTCGGTGAAGTTCTAAATGAAGAAACTCTTGCCTTTAACTCGAAAAACGGCTTAAACTGATGAGGGCAAAGTTTTGCGACAGATTTTTTTTAAAGACTGGAAACCGACTGGGACGAAGCAGAGGCAATAAAGAGCAGATGCGCAATAAACTGTCAGCAAATGAGGGCGAATGAAATCTCGCCCGCGACGAAAACGCGAATCTTCCGTGTCAGTAAGAGTCATCGGCTGACTGCGGGGTTCTTCAAAATCTTCTTTCATTGTAAGCAGTTGATTGAGAATTAATTAAAACTTTTTCACACTATATCGTACTTGCAAGAACACCCCCTACCCTCTTAAAAAAAGGGGGGGGGGAAACCAACGCCAATATAGTTGCTAAAACAGATGACAGGAACAAGTCGATATAAATTTATCCACAACTGTCAGTAACGCCCCAAGCAAACATTTTCTGGACAGTTTTCTGTTACCAATCCTGTACACCCTGTGCGTGGCTGCAGGCACTTGAAAGGTGTTTAAACAATTATAGTCTCAGTCTTGCAAACAGAGGTGTGAACTACCAGTGAGATGTGAATACGTCGTTTCACGAATTCCAAAACATTAAATGTAGGCAGTAAAGGAAGTTCAGTTGGGTAACAGAAAAGGATTCAAAAACCCTCTCCCACTGAGAAGACACTGAAGACTTTAGTTCGTTTTTAAGAGTGCAATGTTATCGTCAGTGTTTCTGAAATGTAAAAAAAAACTGTGGAAGATGTATGCGTGCAAATCATTAAGAGATAATGGTATAATTTATGTAATAATTTGTGTGAAAGAAAACTCATGTGGACTTGGTAGGGGAGGGGGCGTTCTTGGGGAGGTCGAGTGGTGGTCCATTTGGCCTATTAATGCTATCAAATTAATCTGACAGACTGTTTGGAAATACAAAATAGACTTCATCTTTGCTGCATCCTTCCTGATACCAGCGATACCAGGAGTTTGTTCATAAGTCCCAAGAGTACCCCACGGATAATCAGACTGCTTATTCTGTCCTCCGTTTAAAAATTGCTAATAATAGACAGGGACACTTTTCATAAAAAGGGCCTATGTCTCACGGTGAAGCAAAGGAGATACACCAATGCTACAGTTAGGCAGCATAACTGTGCAGTGCCGAGAACATCCTGGCTTTGCGACTCTCAATTTCATTGCAATATATTTGGTATCTAGCATTTAACAGTCTGAGCAACATTTCGATTAGGTGCCGTCCGTTCTGTCAAGAGACGAGGACAATTCTATTTTACTTCAACAGTGTGACAATTAAATCACTAAAGGGTTACCTGTAGAAGAACTAGTTTGTTCTCCCAGTTGGCTGCTATCGTTGAACGAAATCGACGAATCTGTGGTTGATTTACCTATGACATGAGTAGACAAAGCATAGGCTATAGAACCTTTTACTTTAAGAGATTCTTATTATTTTCTCACATCGTGTACTATTGTGTAACTTATAATTCTTAGCTATTTCGACCTTCTTACTCTCTCTTTTTACATACAAAACGCATGGTTGACCTTGTTCATACTTTCCTACTCATTCACCAATAATTTTATTTCTACCTCTTTACTTTACTTTTATCTTGGTATAAATCCATCATTTGATCTCCATATTTTCAGAATATGTTCTCTACCCCTATAGTTCCCCTTTGGAGAATGTATTCTCTAAAAGTACCTTCCTCTTAAGCCATTCAGCGCCTTCTCCCGCTAAAACCCCCCTCCCATAACCCCATATACTCCTACTCCTTAACCCTACATTTCCCAGCTCCCAATAGAACTCGCCATTTGATTGGCTGCAGAAACTGTTTCCAGCGATTCAACGGTAGAGAACGGTGACTTTTACATGTGGTTATTTCTCAATAGGATTTTTTGAGAATTAGCGGCAGATATATTTACCTATATCTCCTAACAGATTGCACGGGATAACCTCGTAAAGACCAGGCGATAAGATGTGACACGTGTAAATGTAATCCTCCAAGTCATCTGAAGACCGCGTGACCGCCTGAATGGTGATCTGGTTTGTGAATTTTCTGTCGAACGAATATCCTGACTTCACAAAACAGAGTGGGTTTCCGTCACGCCGTTTGCACTCCAGCAAGTTCGTACCTGCAGGAAGAAAGTCAAAAAGACATACATTAAAAAAATATACTTGATTTAGGTACGTTACATAAAACTGAAATAAAAGTCAAACAACTAAGTTGATGTTGACCTAATGCTTTAGTTCATGAGATTTGAAAAAAATCTGATGAATACGCGAGGTTTAAAAACATGTATGCTAAAGGGTATTAGACTGTGACACAAACATATCCTCAATATGGACTAATGGTTTGAGTTAATGTTTCTCTTACAGATAAATGATAATAGCAAAATCCTTGTAGGAACAGTTGTCGAATAATGGATAATGACTATGATAACAAAAACGTGACAATTAAGCAATGACAAATTATTAGGATCAACCTATGCCAAACACAGAAACTTGAATATGTAAATGGACGAACCCCATGGTAATAAATAGCAGCAAGCGAGTGAGTGAAGAGTGAAGAAGTGGGTGGGCGGGCAAGCGAGTGAGTGATTGAAGAATTGAAGAAGTGAAGGAGTGAGTGAGTGAAGGAGTGGACGAGCGAGCGAGCGAGCGAGCGAGTGAGTGAGTGAGAGCACTGACTTTCCCCGTTGTTATTTAGTCGGTTGACTTGGATATTCCTTCTTGTCAGACCCACGTCCTCTGGAAAGTAGCAAGTGAGATTCACAGAATTTTCCGGACTGTTTCTTTCTATACCACATGTTATCCTCTCTCCTGCAATAATAAAAAAATTACACTACATATTACATCTTGGAAGAGTCCAAACAGAGAGCCGGTATTCTGCACATTTCCTGTTGTGTGAGATCTTCTGGACAGGGGAGACACTGCTGCAAAGAACTGTTTTAAATTGACTTGGGGTTTTCGCCCTTGTGGTAGTTAGGCTTTTATCATACAAATGCTGAACCAATATACTATTTCTTAGCTGTCGCCAGTTACGTCCAATTTACACGAGCTCGCTTAGAAATGTTCTGTATTCCGGCTGTAGTCCGGAATATTTTGATATGGACGTCATGTTAGATTCGAACAAGAAAAAAAAGTTGTTAATTTTCCAACAGATTATTATCCATCAAAAAGGAGCAATACTTAGCTTCAAAAAACTCTATAACAGAAGAGCAAAGGATTCTATTAGTGTGTTGACATAATTCAGGCTTTCAAAAGGTATGCCTTAGAAGCGATCTCACATAAGTTACGAAATGTTGGCAGAAGTTAGGACAGAACTGGAGACTACCTACTACAGACCACACGACTGTCGATATAGATGTCATCCACATGAGCTAACAAAGTGTAACAGTTTTGCTTTATTGCATTACCTGGAACGCAGGCCTGCATTGTGAATAGCGAAGAAAAAACATTGAAATGCAATCCATTTTAATAGGCCTTGTTGAAATTAATCGGAATGCAAACGTTGTGTGTCTAGACTGGCATACATTGTACATATGTATGAAAAACTGAGACACATGGCAACAAACTTTACGTCAAAAATTGTTCGGACGCAAACGGCCAGTTTAGAGTAATAAGAAACAATGTTAGACGTAAAGAAAACGCCGCGCACTCCGAGCTGACTCACCTGCCGTTACAGTCACAAAGGTTAGACAGGTGAGTATCCAGGATCTCTGCTTTTCCATTTCCGCCCTAGATACGGACCGCCTGTAACTGTAAATGTTCCTATCAGAGTACTTCGTCAGAATAAACAGCTTAATGGTGCTGAGGATGAACTGCAGCTGTGATGCGGAAGACTTCACACTTTCAGTCAACGATTGAATGCGTCCCAGTTTCCTGATTCCCAGTAATCGACAGCGTGATCTTTCACTGGAGCTGATCTTTAAAGGTTTTATGTAGTTTCGCAGGAGTAGTCACCCTAGTTTATTACAACGGATGTATGGTATGTTTTGTATGTGTGGAGTGCTGGACACAAAGGCGAGGGCACAATACACACAATGCAAAAAAAAAAAAAACAACAGCTGAGCAGAAGCGAAAAAAGTTGATTTCGTATCCTTTATTTCTTTTTTCTAAACCAGTTTGAACACGTTTACGTATTAGACTCATACCCAATGAAACACGTCTTAGACATTAGTTCACCCCTCTTTCGCTTACAAACGTGCACCGTTAAATCCCGACTTTCTATTTTTCAACGTCTTGTCTATTCAACGTCTGTCTATAGTTGAATGAAGCCTATCTCATGAGAGGAGGAAGGATCCGGGCGGAGTGTGGTGAATGGTGGGGGGGGGGGGAAGGAAAGGGGAATAAGCGTGAGTGCTTAGAGAAAACCTCGAAATGTTTAGCCCAGTAAACATGTGCCACATGCACAGAAAGTACCTGTGCCGGACACAGGATCCGAACTACGACACTCTATATCGATAGCAAGCACGCTAGCGGTTTGTTACGGGGTCTCAAGATTAATCAAATCAAACATTACACATCGAAGGCTGACGGACATTTAATAAACACCTGTATGTGCGCTGCTCTACACAATCCGGCAAATCTTCACTATGGAATGTCAGTTCCTCATACTTTAACAGTTAATTAAAAAGTGGAAAAATCAAACAGAATTAAATGTTTTTGACAAGACTACCTTTTCTAACGCCAGAGGCAAAGATAATTTATATCTCATTCATGAAACGATCGATATTTTACTGGCTTCCTTTACGGTCATGTTGCTACCGAACACTGGGACACCCAGACAGACCCACGCAACACCCCACCTCCCCAAAACACACACACACACACAATATGCTCGCCATATGTTACAAGTTATTTTCAATCAAAAGCAAGTTGAAATAAATCACACGCCCGCATGCGGGCACACACACACACACCCACACACACACCCACCACACACCACACACACAAACACACTCTTTCTCTCTACCCAGTCAAGGACGTCTGAACCTTCTGCTCTTTAAAGAAATCATTTAGTATTGTTAACTTCAATAATACTATGGAGTCACCATATGACGATCGACATACTGGTCGGACAGCGAACCTGAAACAATCTCTGTAGTTATATTACAATACTATTAGGACACTGACAACAGTGACATTGACAATGATGATAGCGACGTCGATAACGGCAATGTGTTGGTGAGTTGGTGAACATTGCGTGAGTTTTTATTTTCTGGTTAAACGGACTACTTGCATTTTTTCAATGGCCAGAGATTATTATTCCAAGCGAAGTCTTTTCTTAACATTTGCTCAAACAGAAACGTCAAACAGAAACGTCCCCAGAGCCCATGAACGTCTCTGGCAGAGGACAACATGCGACTGTACTTTGTGATTACTTATGCCATAGGGGTAGCAGCCTTAAAGGTAAGCAAAGGATATTAGACTTAACGAAGTTGAGATCGCTCATGGACACCGATTTTCACCTACTTACTCTTAAGATCGCAAACTTAGGGGCAGCCAATCGCCAGGTGGGAAGGAAAGGGTACGGAAGGGTGGGAGTGGAGAGGGGGCGGGGTGGAGAGAGAAGCACGGGTAAGGGGGTGTCAGTGTGGGAGAGAAGGAGGTGAGAGAAAAGAAGAGAAAGAGGGAGAGAGAGAGAGAGGAGGGGTAAAGAGAAAGAGGGAGGTGGAGGGTCAGTGTTTGAGGTTGAGTGGGTGCCATGGTACCAAAATGGGTAATGAAGTAGGTGTTACGGGGAGGTTCGCCAGTTGTTACGGGGAGGTTCGCCAGTTGCTACGGGTATGTGTGTGGCGCGGGGCGCGCTTCCCCTCAGCTTCTATTTCCCGTTGTACGTTGTGGCCCTTCCCCCAGTGTAGGTTCCCTTCCTCCGCCTTGGCTGCTCCCACTCCGACTCCACCTTTGGCGCGTGTGAACGACGCTGACAGTAGGACGTCAACCTTGCCCCTCGACATGTCACACATGCACACTCGCGCACGCAATCTGTATTCCTCGGGTACTGCAGTCAGCGATACGAATACAGTGGTCTCAGTTCGAGTAAAAATCCTCTTTAATACTTCAAATTAGCAGAAAACCTCCCCTGCAGTGGTTGGCACAGCTGCTGACACAATGCTCTATACCGATCACAAAAGTCGACATGTGTCAAAACCTGGACAGTGAATGTACCAACCATACGCCGAGTCGTCTGTACTCGACCTAAATCAGGCTGTGGGAAAATCCTTTGCGTCTACGCGAAAGCGCATCGCACTGGGCTCTTACAACACGCCCAAACACATCCCTCGTTTCTCCCTTTTCCAGCCGCTACCCGGTACTGTCCACTCTACTCTTCTCCTCTGCCTCACTGCCCTCTCTCTCCTCAAAACTCCACACAACTCCTTTTTCTCTGCACCACTGCTCACCTTTTTTTGAATCTCGCTCACCCATTCTCTCGCCTAGCACGCGTTCAGTCATTCTCACGTTTTCTACCTGCTACCTAACAGTAGGATTCCATATTCTTACGGTCAATGGAATCGCCCTTCATTCTCCAGATACCACAGACCCTCATGTTGTCGGCTGTGTGTGGGGGTGTAATGAAGTGACGTGCAACTGGTGTGTTTCTGCGGTGTTTGGTGTCAGCTAGATGTTCTGTGAAGCGGGTGTTGAGAGTGCGTTCTGTCTCCCCGATGTAGAATAAAGTGGGACAGAGGGTGCATGTGATGGCGTAGACGATGTTGCTGTTAGTGCAGGTGAAGTGGCGCTTGATGACAAAAGTGGTGTTGGGTGTGTGGAGTGTTGTGTCGGTGTTCAGGTAGGGGCAAGTGTGGCAGCGGGGGACATTGCATGGGGTGGAGCCGCAGGATGGGAGGAGTGTGGTGGTGGCTTTGAGTTTAGAATGTACTAGAAAATCTCGAAGGTTCTTATCCCTGCGAGATGCTAGGAGGGGGTTTTGTTTGAAGAGGTGGGGTTCGGATTTAGACAGTATGTGCCTGTTGGAGAGGAGGATCCTACGTACTGGAAGGTTGTGAGGGTGGTGCGTCAAGACGGCGATCGGCCGAGGTTCCGTGTGTCTGGGGTGGTGGGAGGGTTGGAGTGTGAGTGTATGGAAAAAAAACATTAAAACGTTGACAATAGGCTAGAGTACGTCAGAGCTAAGGCAGTAGCAAAAGCGACAATACTAAAAGCAAAAAGAGAAGAATGGCATAAATTCATGGAGTCATTAAATCTTAGTGCAAGCCTAAACGACAGCTGGAAAAAAATCAAAAGACTCAACCAAGGCCCAAGAGCTTCCATGGCTACCCTGATCAAAGACAATCAGAAATATGAAACTAACCTAGAAAAAAGCAAACCTATTGGTAGAAACAATTCAGGAAGCCAGCTCAAATGCAAACTTAGACCCCGACTTCAAAATATACAAAGATACAACAGAAAGAAATGTTACGCCTCCATCTAATAAAGAAGACCCCTGCAAACTAGCTACTGAAATCTCTATGCACGAACTCGAAAGAGCATTAAAGTCCAAAAAGCAAAGTTCAGCTCCAGGGCCTGACATGATTACATACGAAATGCTCCAAAAAAAGCCATCCCAGCACAAAATACCTAATGTTAAAGCTATTTAATGAAATACTCGATAAAGGAACCTTCCCAAATCAGTAGAAAGTAGCCACAGTGGTCCCCATCCCTAAACCAGGAAAAATAAAAACGGTTCCTTCTAGCTACAGACCCATACCACTTACATCACAGCTAGGAAAAGTGCTAGAAACAATAGTCAAAACTAGACTAAACTATTTCTGCGAAATTAATAAAATCCTTCCCCCAGAGCAAAGTGGACTTAGGAAGAAGCGCAGCACTATGGACTACATCACGGCCTTACAGCAAGAGATAATAAACTGTAGGACAGAAAAGAGAGTGAACCTATGTGGAGTGTTCTTGGACATCGAAAAGGCATACAACATGCTCTGGCATGACGGTCTGATCCACAAAATATACCAAATAGGCAACCCTACTAAAGTAGTCCAGCTTATAAAATCCTTCAATTCAGGTAGAAAAATCAAAGTAAGAGTAGAGGATAGAACCTCTAAGGAGGTTCACAGACAATGGAGTACCTTAAGGAAGTGTTTTAAGCCCCTTACTCTTTAACATTATGATTGCAGAACTCCCTAAATGTGTCAAGTATGTTAAAATAAAACAGTTTGCCGATGACACTTCATTGTTAGGAAAAGTAGAAATAAGAAAAACCTCAAACCCACATAAGCCTAGATACCTAGGAATAGAAAAGGTGCAGGACGACCTAGACAAAGTAGCAAATTGGCTTAAATTCAATGGCTTTAAATTATCAGCAACAAAAACCCAAGCAATAATTTTTAAACGACACAACCAAAACGTACAATACCCTCAATTAAAGTAAACCACAGTCATAGAATATAGCTCCCAAATACAATTTCTAGGTTTTATTTTCACAGAAACTTTGAACTGGTCACTGCATGTAAACAAAATAGTGAACTCAGCTAAAAAAGCAATAAATCTAATGAGGGCCGTCACAGGAAATAGCTGGGGCACAAACCCTAAGTCCTTACTAAACCTCTATCAAGCACATGTCATGTCTAAATTACTGTATGCAACACCTCTGTTAATCCACCTTAGTGCAAGTCACATAACCAAACTTCAATCTGTACAGGCTATTGCACTAAAAGTAGTATTAGGAGTCCCAATGAGAGCAGTGATGCCAGAGACAGGACAAAAACCTATAGAACTAATAATTAATGAAAGGGCAGCAAACTTCTACTACAAGATACAATGTCTACCTGCAGAACATCCAGTAA
>SMGT01005395.1:5478-23042 GCA_004794575.1 Lanistes nyassanus
GTTAGCTCTCAGAGGAAAACAGACAACAAATATGTTAGCATATCTTAACAGTTCGCTCCCTTGACCATCGATGTTATAACATTGACGCCATTGTTACATTGTTTCTATTTATATAACATTAAGTTTTCTCGTTTCAAAATGTTCTTTCTTGCTAAGTTATCATTGGAAATGATTAAAATTTTTAAGTTTGTTGCTTAAATGTAAAAAAAAGTCTACAATTTTTTTTAAACCACCATGAAGTGAGGCTATACCTGATTGATTCTTTCACGTTTGCTTGTGACAACCGTTTCGCAAAAAAAAAATAATAAAAATAAAAAAATCCAGCATCTTGAAAACATGAGCAGTTCTGAGCTCAAAGTTGATACGTTCTACTCAGAAGATAAATCATTTGGGATTTCTGATGTGGATATTGGGAAGGAGATTAATGATACTGATAATATTTTACCAAATTCAACATAGTAAGACCGTGACGGTTTGTTTACTTATTGATACAAAGTGTAAAAAAGCTAAAGATAAACTTTTACATTTTTTTTGCCCCTGTATGACTTTTTCAAAATTATGATTTTTGTTTTGTGTTCCTGCAGTTTTTATCCACTCTAAAACTGTTTTTGTGGCTCATGTTATCCACTGTTGCTATGTTGCGGATGTTGTGAAAAGCTTATGAAAGAACTGCAAAAAGGTTTAGAAGAAGCAAAACAAATTATTCGTGCAGTTGATCAGATAGAACATTTCCAGTGTTATATTTATTTGCTTTTTAAAAACTCACTTTTCAGTTAGATTTTTTTACCCCACTGACGAAGGTCTCAGGGTCCCAAAGTTTTCATCAAGCAGGCCTGCATACTTTTTTCTAATGTAATTAAACATATTTTATTTCCTGTTTGGATTTGTATGTTTGTATGTTTAATCGAGTGCGAAATACGAGGAGTGAGGAATAAGTGGAGAAAAGATTATTTGGTTAGAGTATCATGCTGAAGGTTTGCGCACACACAAGGCAACACGCACTCACAAAAAAAAAAACTGGGCACACACAAGGCAACAGGCCCACACACAAGGGAACGGGCGCACACACAAGGCAAAGGGCGCACACACAAACCAACGGGCACACACAAGGCAACGGGCCCACACACAAACCAACGGGTACACACAAGGCAACGGGTCCACACAAGGCAACGGGCACACACAAACCAACAGGCGCGCACACAAACCAACGGGCACACACAAGGCAACGGGCGCACACACAAACCAACGGGTACACACAAGGCAAAGGGCCCACACACAAACCAACGGGCACACACAAGGCAACGGACACTCACAAGGCAACGGGCGCACACACAAACCAACGGGCACACACAAGGCAATGGGCACACACTAGGCAACACGCACTCACAAACAAACGGGCACACACAAGGCAACGGGAACACACAAGGCAACAGACACAGACAAGGCAACGGGAACACACAAGGCAACGGGCACACACAAGGCAAAGGGCACACACAAGGCAACGGGCACACACAAGGCAACTGACACAAACAAACCAACGGGCACACACAAGGCAATCGACACACACAAGGCAATGGACACACACAAGGAAACGGACACACACACACACAAGCAAGCGGGTTCACAGCCACAACTAGGAAAGTCAATACCAATGGATTTGAACAGAAAGTCGCCCAGAAACAAGATGATGGACGGAGAGCCGAGGACGTTGTTCTGGTAACTGTGCTAGCGTGAATCAACTGTACGAGAAGTCATTTTAGAAAGAAAAACAAACCGACAGCGAAAAATAGGAAGCTTGTGGAGTAGGGATTACCATTTTAGAACAACAGAAAGAACATACTTATTTATGCTGTGCACAAGACCCCACGTTGTTCTAAAGCACAACGCCACCGTGCCACAGAGCTGTACTGCGGCAAAAATTTGGTACTGTGGCCAACCTGTGCGGACACTTCTTACAAAATTTTTAAACCAAAAGCAGTTCATCGACAAGGGAAGTAGCTGGTGTTTTCTTATAGAGGAATCATTTTTCTATTGAGTTCCTTCCCTTAGACCACACAACACACGACTTCTTCTAAACTTTGGTCTCTAGTCCAGGCGATATTGTTTTGGTAGTTTGCGAGACAATCGCTCCCGCCATTTTGCAGCATTGACTTGGATACCATTTTCAACGCAACGTTTTACACAGAATTCACGCTTGATGGATTTCAGGTAGCAACTATTTTATTGTTTTAAAATTTTTCTTTCATCCTGCATTGGCGCTTCGCCCAACTGGTTGCATAGATAACAAGTTTCGCCAGATTAGGCCGCACATACGTCCAGTTAAGAAAGGCCTGAACACAAACTCGACCTCGACGAAAATTTCATTTAGAACAAAAGCAGTCCAACAGATAGACGGAGAGACAAAGCGCAGGATTATCAAGGCTTTCCGCAGATCTCTGAGTTACGGACTAGTGTAGGAAGCGTTCAGTAATTACGCTCTGTATACTGTAAGCTGTGCAAGGCTCTTGGCTGAAGCCGTGAAGTCACTAGCTTGGGAAAGCAAGATGACGTGGCGATCACCATAATGAAGAAAATAATCTTTATTGTTGTGACAGTATCAGGTAAGGAGATCATTGCAAGCATACACGACATGTACACCGCCAACGTTAAAACGAAAACATCGCTGAGAACAATCTATGATCAAAAAGATTTTCCTTTTTATCGATCCTCCAACCCAGAAGTCAGTTCTAAGAATATCAATAAAAAGACCAATAAAGTCATTATTCCTACGTGCACACCTGTCGTTCTTGTAGGGAGAGTTTTCCTGTTCGTTTCTGTCAGGGCCAGTTAGGTGCAAGGCTGGCTTTCATCAGCGTTCTTATCTTCTGTTCTTTCGTAACGGTGCACATAAAATACACAGGGCGAATGAGCCTTATGAACACCCTTATGATCAAAAGAGCAGCTATTAACAAGCCAGCCCAGGAGTTACAGTAGTGTTAGCTAGCGAGACCATGGGACGGTCGTTTGCTACGCTAAAGGTGGATGAGACAGTTGGACTTGCCACCCTTGTGCCGAAGATGGACAATTCCTTCAGTAAATTGTGTATCTGTAGAATAAATAGTGTAGTATTTATATCGCTGCCGTAGTTGGAAATTAACACGAAAACCTTCTTGGTACGGTTTTATATTGTGTTCTGTTGGGAAGAACCGAAATAACAAAACCGAACGCAAGACAGAGAATACCACAACAGGCTCTTATAATTTACTACATAATACAAAATTTTACCAATAGCAAAAATAAAATTACGTATGCACGCACGCACGTACGCATCCACACACTCAGTCCTAAACTTATGTAAATGAAACAAAAGTTTAGCGCTTTTAACTGTCATTATTGCAAAAAGCAATGTCCACTGAAACAGCAGTAGGTTCCCAATTGTTTATCATTCCGACAGTCAGTACACAGAAGTAACACATTCCAACAATCTCTCTGAAAATTGTTTATAGCAGTGAAATAATCTTCGTGTAAGACAGTCGACACAGTCAGTAACACAGTGTTCTACTGGTCACGAGCACAGAGTACCTGTCATGTTTGTGGCGTCATGACGTTATGACGTAAAGACGTGGTGATAGACTGAAAGAAGAAGAGAAGGAATAACGAAGGCGGGTGTTGGTGTAAGAGAAACGGACACAAGACTACAACAGGTGACGTGTGTGAGATTCATGTTCAGGTGGCTAGTGGTCAGGGGAGACAATCACAAGTTGTGACGTACACCGGGACATACAGTGAAGTCGAGATGTAGACATATCAACATCAAGTTCCACACAGACGACGACTTTTCTCTCCAGACCACGAACATGATCTCCATCCGCCGCCCACACCACGTCAGTACGGGCCGTGGCCGCGTTCTCAATGTCATCATCCGTCATCATCCGCACTGGGATACCCCCTTCTCTCAGCCCCGTCACCATACCCGACTGGCCACTGACGTCATACGCCAACACTAACACGTCTCTCCCCTGTAGGCGGGGTGGTGTTGTGTTGTTGTTGATGGCGGCGACGGTCGTAGGTGTTGTGGAGTTCACTGTTAACGTTCAAAGTAAAATTCTGTTGTTCAATCACGTGTCACAGACACAATATTCACAGGCAAATGTCGTCATGCCGTTATGACGCAAGTGTACACACAGACAAATACATAGACGTGAACAAAGACGTCATTCCGCTATGACGTAAAATGTGCAGACACACATTAACAAACTGTCTTCTTTATCTGACAGGTTGTCACGTGACTGGTTACTACATGATGTTTTGTTTACTTGTTTGTTGTTTATTACACAATTTCCCGCCGTTATATAGCCCTTGTTGCTGACACGGCGTTAAGCCCCAATCCCTACCCTATCACACAATTTATTGTCAGGTGTTCAATCTCCCGTCACACTACACAATATATACTCACCTGTACCCGCAACACGGAGACTGTGTAGGAAGCTGGCCACCTCACGACCGCACGTGACGCAGTCACCTGGCCAGTAACCTTGGTGACCCTGACCTCGGTGATACAGTCGTCTGACTGGTGGGCCGTCTGTGTGGTCGGGCACACCCCGCTCACTGTACGGCTTGACATCACGTGACTCAGTGATTTCCTTGTCCTCCTGGACTTTCCTGACGACGGTAGGCGGAGAGCGGAGGGGTCTGGTTAAATATTCCACGTGCCAGCCAACGGGTGCGTCTCCATGGAAACAATTAGCCGCCCAGAGATGGAGACCAGGAACTTGTGTCAGCAGCTTGTCACAGAAAGTCTGGAAGGAGTCTGACAACCTGTCACAGACATGAGTGTCACAGAGGACAGAGAGATACGTGTCAGCAGCTTGTCACAGAAAGTCTACAGTGTTACACAGATGATGAAGATACACGTGTTACACTGTGTTCTGTCAGTGACGTTCGTGTTTGTGTTCGTCTAAAGTGTATCAACGTGTGACACTATTAGTTACCACACATGATACACACATGACGTCACACTTACAGAGGAACTTCATCAGCGATGACGTACAGCGACCCTCTCCTCGCCGCCAATGACAAGTCGTTGACGGCCTTCTCCACGTCTTCCTTAAAGAAATCATACTGCAGGAGGTGAGGCTGTCCGGGTGATACCACTGACGTCAGCTGTGTGTTGACAATGTGCAACAACAGGTGGTACAACATGCTGCACACTGCAAGACTCATCCACCAAGTACTCACAATGTGGACGTCGTGGCCACATCTCAACCATTCTGTTGCCTTCAGCAGCAACACCACAGTTTTACCTGTGCCGGGCGGGCCGGCTACAATGATTCTGGGATGCGCCGTGTTGAGCAGGTCAAGTTGCTCTGGAAACAGAGTTATTTGAGCAGCATAGAACTCTCCCGTCATCGACACGGCCTGACCCAGGGTCTTGACACACAGGCGTGGGGGCGATGTACATGGCACAGTCACTGTTGTCGCCGGACCACAGAACCTGCAACAGTCATGTTTGTTTTTAGTGCTTACACGTAATATTTAAAGTAGTATTCGAAAACCTATGCTTTTTTAAAACCTCATTTCTCTATCTCAAAACATCCAAACAGACAATCACAGTGCTACCTTTAAGCGGTAATCGTTATTTATCTATAGAAATTTTAATTTCAGTATCTCCTGGCAGAAGTCGGGATGCAGTCAGAAGCAGACGACCTCGTGTCACGGCTGCACGACAGGACAGGCAGATCTCCCATGGAACTGCCATCAGCCAGCAGACTACGCGTCTCCGGTTGTCTGAGCGACCGCTGTACTGCCGCCGTCCTGCACGGCGTTCAACCCTGACTCTACGACATCGACAGCAGAGAATGCAGTGGGCCCAGCAGCACCTGAACTAGACATGGCAGTGATGGCGAGACATTTTCTTCTACAATGAAAGCCACTTTTGCATCAGACACACCGACCGCCGCATCAGAGTATGGAGGAGGCGGAACGAGAGATAAGTCAACGACATCCTGCAGCACGACTGTTGGGGAGTCCTCCCCACGCACCCCCCACCCCCCCATCATGATTTGGGGTGGAGTTGGTCTCACCCGACTCTGTCACATGTCACTCCTAGGTTATCACCTGTCACTCTTAGCTTAGCCTGCTACCTCCTCCCCTTCCCGACACTTTGGAAGGGGTGCGCTACGTCATTAGCCAAGACAGGCTGATAGCTCTGCCCCGACCTCCTGCCAGAACTGGTTTGAACTAGAATTGGTGGTTCCTGGAAACGCAGTACGAGAAAGAAAAGGGTACTTAAGCTTTGAACATTGGATAGATGAGATACACAGACACACAGACGGGGATAGGAAATGGAGAGAGGACCTCAAGAAGCTGACACGTGTAGACCCACGGACCTCTACCCCTCGCCATCTTAGCCAAGACGCGGAAAGAGTAAAAGGGCTCCAGCTTTTCACGCAGGTACACGGGGTGTATTTGCCAACTACGAGACAAACTAGTAAGTGACTCTGCTGTTGCGCCTTGTAAGACTGCCCTTGCCATAAACTTAGAGTTTGGGACTCGGGTTGATTTAAGATAGGTGGTTTTATCCTTGGGGAGACAGGAGACGTCATAGGCTAGTGGCCGGGCAATAACGCCAAGTGGAGGTAAGAGTGTAGCGCTGATCGTGGCAGTGTCATAGCTTCCTTGTTGGTCGTTGAATAGCTTTGGAAGTGTGTATCGCAGAAGTTGTTGGTTGAGTAGTGACAAGAGTAGGTGCTCTGTCGTTGGTCACTTATTGATTCAGTCTGTATAGCTTCAGAATTGTGTATCGCAGAAATAGTTGTTTCTGTAGTGACAAGAGTAGGTACTCTGTTGTCGGTCACTTATTGACTCAGCGTAGAGAGCGGGATCATAGGCCGTTTTGCAGTTTGATTTCCCCTCTGGAGTTTGATTATCTTCTTTGTCTGATACCACGTGGTATGACGTAATCAGGCAGCGTCTTACCCTAGACACGAGCAAGGTGATTCTCTGTAAATAATCTGTAGATATATTTGATGTTGTCGAGCCAGTTAGTGTTTGAAATATATGTTGAATAATGGTTCGCTGCAGTTGTGTCTTTTATGTGGCGGGGGCTCTTGAGCTAGTAGTGTTTTGCCTGCGTGAGACTGAGCGGACGTGTCAGAGTGTGAGAATCTTTCCCCTCGGTAGATTTCTCTAGTTATTCACATTATTTCATAGCGTCGTCACCCTTTGGTGTAGAAACCATTGATCTGTTACAGTAAAGGTTTTGGTGACGATTGCTCAATTAAATCTACATTTTACGAGATCACCATAAAAGTTTGTTCTTTAATTCTGGAGAAGTCGAGTCCAGTAAGTTAAGGTACGGCCCGCCACGTCACAGACTCGTGGGCTCCTTCTTCTTCCAGAGCATTGGTGTTGAAGGAGGAAACTACGTGACAGCAGACGGCTGTGTGGACCGGGTGCTGAGGCCCCACGTTGTGCCATACATCCAGCAGCGCGGCAACCTCACCATTCAGCATAACAATGGCCGCCCACACACGGCAAGGCTTACCACGGGCTTCCTGCAGCAGAACAACGTTCAGGTGATGCCTTGGGCCCCCAATGAGCCCAGACCTCAACCCAATCGAGCATCTATGAGACCACCTGCACAGAGAGCTGAACGCTGTCCAGTCGAGGCCGACAACAGCTCGCCAGCTGGAGCAGATCCGCAGGCAGATCTGTGCAAACATGCCTGTGGCGGTGGTGAACCGTCTGGTGCACTCCATGCTCGCCAAGTGCAAGGCAGTTGTCGACGCCAGTGGTTAACACACCAGCTGCTGACTTTGGTATCTGAGTTCGGACGTTTGGGACATTCTGAACGTTTTCTCAGCATGGCAGATGAACACACATGCAAAAAGTCACTGTACCAATTTTCTCGATTATTGATCGATTCAAAAATGTTTGAATGAAAGGTAGAAATTCAAATAAAGTCACGAACTCCCTCAGTCTGCATTTCTTTTGGTTTGAGAACACTTTAAATCAATGGGCGCTTGCGCTTAGAGATATAGCTCTGAAATCCATTCACTTGTACGCGAAGCTGCTAAAGGCGTAGGCTTATTGCAGCTTCCTTTGTTGATATTGATAGCTAAGCAAACTTCTGTCGGTATTTTTGTCTTGATACCTTAATCTTTGTGAAATGGCAGTAGACTATGGAAGCTGGACGCTAGACGCGTTAAAAAACTGAACATTGACGGCTGAATGGAGAGATTTCAGGGCGAAAAGTAGAGATAGAGAGGTAGAGAAGCAGCCGAGTATTGAATGTTCATTAGTTGACGATCTTCTCCTTCACTGTAGATGAGTCAAAATGAACTCAGTTTTTTTTTGCAACGAGAATCAGCACAAATAAACTCATTAGAAAGTTAAAAAATAAACTATCGTAGTACAATTTACTAACTTATACAAACGAATATTGTCGTGGTATTATCTCTGTCGTGTCTAGGGGTATGGCGCTTATGTGTTTCACTAGTCGGCTCGTTAACTAGAGTTACAACAACATAAAATGTGTCAAGAAGGGGGAAACTAACAATATGATCGCTGCCTAATTTCATCAATTTCCAATCGGCTCAAGCCCCCACCCCCTTGCTTGTCACGCGCACAACTTAATAAAAGAGGGCAGCGAGAATACACTATTCTATTTATTTACAGTTACACACATAGAGTATTCTACTACACAATGAATGATGCTCCAGTATACATCTACTGACATATATAGAACAATCACTCGCACTCTCATATATTCATCCCAGCGACGCTATACGTATTTACACGCACACGTTATTTACCGGGTTATGAATTTTACCGTACCGATACTTCACTTCGGTGAACACAAAGAAAACTTTATCCTTTCCGTACTAAATCTGCTCTGAAAATGACGTCACGCCGACGTCTTAACAAACAATAAGATCGACCGACGATCACATGCAATAACCGTAGGTTTCTACAAACCGACAAATCAACAAGTTTGATTTACTTTCTTCTAAGTTTGTTCAACTAGCTTTGAGTTACGGTTGTGTCGTACTTTCCTACACTGTACGTAAACTCACGTTCATAGGAATACCGCAGACGCCACGTCTCTCAGCTCCACGATCTCAGCAACGGTCCGAAATGCACGAGTTCTTTTTCCACCGGACAAGAGTCACCCCTGATGCAGAAGTCTGCTGGTTCTCTTGCGTCCATGTCGCGGATAATGGTCGTAATCTCCTGTAGTATTAAACCAGAACCCTTCGGCATATGGCATCGACCCCTCGGCATTCGGCGATCAACATTTGCGGTCGGGTGCTCATATAGCCCTGAACTCGGACTTGCAAGAAAACCCTGGCCCGGAGGGTTGTTCGCCCCCACCTAGAAGCCGACCCCCCTCTCAGGGTGACGGGTCAACTGGGGGACGGGGTGCGGGTTCCCCTCGCTCTCAGCCGGCTACCTTCCCTGCTCCACTGCGCGTTCTCCCGGCTGGCTGTTTTGGCGAGCCAATCGGGTCGACCGTAACAATTTGCTCTACCTCCTGATTGGGTAGGCAACGAGACGCCAGAAAAATCATAACAAATATTGTGTTTAGAAGTACCTGGCTAAGTAATCCCGCCATAATAATTCTAAATAATTCCTAAGAGATGATGTTAAATGATAGATCGTGTTGTAGGTGTACGTACATCGATTGTTTGTAGAACTGACCTGGCCACTAGCGTCCTGTAGTTGTCACAGGTCATTTGACTGTCAGGCCCAGACACAGCCACTCGTCGCTGCCACCAGTTCCCGAGTTCCCTCAGTACGTCACTACTTACGTCCCATGGAGTCTTCGGGTCAGACAACTGATCAGAGCATGCACACAGACCAGTGATGTCAGCGGGATCTGTTGTCTCCAAACACCGACAGAGGTCCTGTTTTTTTTTTAAAAATTACTCAAAATATTATGACAGAAGACTACTCAGACCTTAAGATGAAGTCACACGGGCACACAACACCAAACCCACCACCAAAATGGAAACACGAATCTAAAAACACTGGCTCCTACCCTGTACATCACAAGGCCACACCCAACAAACCATCCACCTACCCACCCACCCCACCACCCTGTTATTACACGATCTGGATTTTAGTCTGATTTTGTAATGGTAACTGGGAGATACCCAAACTATGTACTATAGTCGAGTAATTTTAGAAGCATACTTAGAATTAATAAAGAACAAATGAGGACAGAGCGCTTAAATTATTGAAAGATAACTCCAACAAAGATACTGGCAGCGCTCACACATAGCCCTATGCAGACGCCTGTGCCCAAAGGGAGCTTACCGTACCCAAACACGTAGCAAAGAGAGGGCCGAAAGAACGGAACATGGCAGATCCTCAAAAAAGATCTGCCATCCCTTTCATTATAACGGCGCTATTCTTCACACAGCTAACCCTCGGTGCACAACATGTGCATACAGAGAATCCATGTTAATCCCTTTGGGCACAGGCGTCTGCATACTGCTATGTGTGAGCGCTGCCAGTATCTTTGTTGGAGTTAAGCATACCTAGAGCCCCCAGTGGATGAAAGAAAATACAATACATCGCAAAGACAGTGACGTTATTCCGTATACAACTGTCACTTCGTTGCTGACTTGAATTCGAACAATGAACAGCAGCTGCTTACACCCATAAGATGTGTGAGCATGTGCTAAAACATTTAATTACGTGCAAGTCATAGATTCCTTACCTGCATGAGCTTAGGCTCACCAGAGACGACCTGTTGTACCTGACGAGCTGTGAGGTTAGGAACCACGATTGTCTTAGTGATTCTCAGACCGGGAGTGACGTCAGACACGAGATGTGACAACATGGCTTCTGCCTTGTCCAGTTGTGATACGGCATCTGTCAGTTTGCTTCTGATGGTCTTGTCTATATCTTGCTGTGACATATTAAGTTGACCAACGTTATCACCAAAAGCTTTCACCTCGCAGACGACAATGCCGTACTGTCTGTGAATGAGCAACACATCAAAGTCTCCCCGTTTGTGTTTAGACAAAGCAGGAGGTAAATTCTTGGCTACAGGTAGGTGAGCAGCAGCAGCCGCGTAACAAGGTTCAGCCAAGTACTCTCCGAACTGAAGCTGGCTCAGTCCAACCAGAACTTCTCTGTTCTCTTCAGACATTTTTTGCAGACAGAAGATAAAACGCTGCATGGCCGCATCATCTCTGACGTCACTGTTCTGAACGTCAGATGGCTGAGCAATCTTATTACCAGCAGATGGATTCGTCGCCGGTTGGTTGGACTGACCTTTTGCTCTAGGTGTTGACTGACGAGTTTGTCCAGGTGTTGACTGACCAGCTTGTCCAGATGTTGACTGACCAGCCTCACCGGATGCTTTACGGACGACCACAACTTCGAGACCAGTAGTCGACTGTCTTGTCATCGCCACGCGGTTGAAGTAGACAGGAGGCAGGAAGTAGGCACGAGAGTCGAGATCAGGAAACGCGGCCTCAACCCACTGTCGCCAGAATGTCTGGGCTTGTGCTGAGATGGTCTCCTATGATCACAGGCGCAAAACATTAGATAATGATTAAATATTACAAAGTCAAGCAAGACTACACGGGGCGATGAAAGACATTCTTGACGGAATAATATATATATATATAATGACAATGACGACGACGAAAAGCTAACAAACTCAGAAGATGAACATTTCAGGAATAAGAAGAAATCCCCAGATGATGAGAAACTTTGTGTTTTGTTCGCCCGAGGGGTTAGAGTGAAGCTCTGCATCGCCTCCTGTCTGTTTCATCTTCTGACATTTACTTTCTGTATATAAAAAGTTTAACCAACTCTTTCTGCTATCGAAATTTCTGCTTGGGCAGCTTACAAGGGCACACATGCACATTCACATACGTAAATATATACATGTAGATAAATATACAAAAAGACAGATAAGTGAACGTTTAGACAGACATACAGACAGATAGACATGGGATACAGACAGACCGACAGACAGACAGGAAGGACAGACGGGCTGGGAGGCAGACAGACAGACAATCCTGAACTGTGACTAGAGCAACAGATGAACATTCTAGAATCTAAAAGAGTGATGAGATCTGGTTTTGATGAAGTTATGCAAATGCCAGGAAACCGCTTTTGTTTTTTCCTTTATTTTTGGAGTATTTATTTTATTACCTGAGTACCTGTTTCCTGATTGATGAGCCTGACCGCCGCCTCTATTTGAGGACGAGTTCCTCGGATGATGAAAATCTTCGTGTTTTGTACGTCGGAGGCGTTAGGGTCAAGTTTTACATCGGCTCCTGTCTTCTGTTTGATCTTTTGACATTTGCTTTCTGTAGATACAAAGTGTAACCAGCTCCTAACTTCTGCAATCGAACGTTTGCTTGGACAACTTACTAGGACTCACATACGCACTCACCTACGCAAGTATTCACATGTAGATACATATATATATATATACAAAAGATGTATATATAGAATTTAAATATATATATAGAGAGATATACAAACAAATTAATATGTAGACAGACAGACAGACAGACAGACAGACAGACAGACAGACAGACAGACAGACAGACAGACGACAGGAAATAAAGGCAGGCAGGCAGACAGACAATCCTTACCTGTGACTAGAGCTGCCTGTACATCTGTGACAGAGTGAAGGTAAAATTGTGTATGGGTCCTGTTCGTATCTCCGGTCTTCAGAGTAGACATGAATACATAGATATAGATATAAAACAGTAGGTCTTAATTCATATCGTTATCACACTGCGAGATTTGTAGCATTTGTACCATAAACATAAATACAAACATTTTTTAGTATACAGATCACTGTGTGTGTGAGAGAGAGAGAGAGAGAGAGAGAGAGAGAGAGAGAGAGAGAGAGAGATCGACATTTTACTGAGAAAAACCCGACAGGTTTGTTTCAAGGGAGGAATAAACAGCAAACATCCAATTATCAGGTACAAAGATTACGTAAATGATATACATATAAGCCGTACATTTGCCACTGTAATAGTGGGCAATATGGTATTCATTCATTTCTTCTCAAGGATATCTGATACAGATATCGTGCAACTTGTTTAACAGTTGCCTCTGTATAATCTGCTAATACATGGGTGGCATCATCATTTCCCTGTCTGAATGGCGCCTACAGTTAAGTACATCCAGTTTGGATCTGATATCGCTATACGCAGCACAAACAAACAAAACGTGTTCCTCCTTTTCAATGGCTGCTTTACATTGAAGACATACCAGCTGATTAGGTGATATATCATCTCTTTAGCGGAGTTGATGTACTTTAATTGGAAATACCCCAAACCTAAACTTAATATATGCATCTCTAAAACAACGCACCTTTAAAATATCTAGAAATCACTCGGGCTGCACCGCTATTGCTTTTAAAACTGTAATACAAATCTAGTCTTTGACTTGTAGACATGTCACTATGCCAGTTTTGCTGGAAACAGTCGACTAGGAGTTGTCGAAAAATTCTTATGAACATGTTCTTCTTGCCAACACCTTGCTGTAACCACACATATCCAAATCCATTAGCACAAAGAACTCACTTTACAAAAAATGCCCAGGTACGCTTCCCATCTTGTTGATAATACATTATATCATAGGCTTCTATCGTCTTGCATACACAAAAGACAAAGCCAGTATTTTACACAGGGGATGTTGGAGGCTACATATAATGGGTAGCGACCGAGATCTCTATATAATATTTTGTTTCGCGTTTGAATACCGAGATTAAGAAACCGCTTGCAGCTAAACATGTATAGTTTCTCATATCGTTGGAAACCCCAGATTTCTGCGCCATAGTATTGGAACTATCTGGGAATCAAACATTTTGAGAAATATATTCCCTGGGACATCTCCTAGTTTCCAAAGACATTTCAACAATTGACATGTTATAGTTGTAGCTTTGGCTGCAAGATCCTCAACAGCAGACTTGACTGACAGTTTGGTTGTAAAACACAAACCTAGATGTTTCTAAGAGTTCACAACTTCAACTTTCTGTGCTCCATAGCTGCAGGATTTTTTTGCCGCTAAAATCCTCCCTTTCTGAAGACAATTATTTTGGTTTTACTTAGGTTAACTGTCATCCCCAAACCGTCAGCATATTCTTTTGAAACGTCAAGCTGTTTTTGAAGCCCAGTAGTAGACTAAGAAGCAAGTACAACATCATATTCAAACAGTAGTAAAAGGATCTCTACTAGGTCCGGGACTAGCTGAACACCATGCATTCCATTCTGAACTACATCTAGTGCTTACTGATTTATGAAAAATGAAAACAATATTGGCGATAACACACACCCTTGCTTTACCCCAACTCGGCACTTGTGATAGTCTGTATAACCATTATTATATCTTACACAAGCTTTGACATTGTGTTACGTACTTTGTATGACAGCAAGCATCTTACATCCCATTCCAAGATTATTAAGCACATTCCAAAGTTTACGTCTGTCAACCGAGTCAAATGGCTTTTTAAAATCAACAAAACATATGTAAACCTTACCAGACCTTTTGATCAAGTATCTTTGCACAATAGCATATAGTATAAACATATTGTCTACTGTGTCCTTCTCTACATCCACTTTGTTCCTCGGCTGTCTTTTCATGATCTTCCGCCAGTCTGGTTAATCTAGAGTTAAAGAGAAATTGGCAATTTTCTTGACCTCTATAATGAGCAGTGTTCACTCCGTAAGAGAGAAAGAGAGAGGGTTTGTGGTGCTGTTAAAGTATGTTATAGCTACTTCTATGGAAGTACTGATAGTCTTATATTTCTACACAGAGGATGTCCAGGTTACACCACACTCTACATCCTCGACGGCTGATTATTACTTTCGTCTGCACTGACTCTTGATATTCCGGAATATTACTGATGAGGTCATTTGTGTTTCTTATGTGTGTTAACGATACTTGTTACTATTGATCGCAAATACCGTGACTAAGGATGAAATTTACTTCGTGTGTTAGTGACAGTTACTATGCGATCTATTCTTCAGAATTTACACTGACACCATTAGATCTACTTCGCATCGATACTGTTGTAGTCTGCCTGTCCTGAATGATTTGACTAAAACATCAGCATGCTCTGCTAAAAATTGTTGTGTTAGGATTACCTAATATTATTGTATTGGGATTACCGACTATTATTGTATTAGGATTACCAACTATTATTGTATTAGGATTACCAACTATTATTGTATTAGGATTACCGACTTTTATTGTATTAGGATTACCGACTATTATTGTATTAGGATTACCGACTTTTATTGTATTAGGATTACCAAATTTTATTGTATTAGGATTACCGACTTTTATTGTGTTAGGATTACCGACTTTTATTGTATTAGAATTACCGACTTTTATTGTATTAGGATTACCGACTTTTATTGTATTAGGATTACAGACTTTCATTTACTGTTACGTTCATTCTGCTGTCAGTTTTGTACTGTTCTGCTGGCACTTTAAAAATAATATAATCAATATTTTTATAACTGAGCCGTTTTATAACCAACCGTTGATACCCAAGGCTACATCGTTCACACAACAAGCTGTTAATGGGTCATTGCCGACTGACTGGTCAAGTGAGAAACTCTGATGACAACAAGTGGTACGACAGCAGGTGTACATGTCATGCTGGTCCAAGGTGACAGTGTTCTCGTCTCACCTGTTGTGAACCAGACGAGGTTTGACCCATGGCTGACAGTGAACTCTGACCTTAAGACAAGTTTTTCAGAACCAGCATCTCCTGCTTGAGCATTGAAGCAGTCTGTCTTCCGATGAACCCTGCTCACTGTCTGGATTAGGGCCTGCAGACATAGTCATTGTCTGTTGCACTAAGACTGTGAGTGGTGGGACCAAACATGATGATAAAATGGACTGTTAGTGATTGAGAGACAACGTCATCCCCCTTTCTTGTAGCAAAAAACCTCTTCTTGTATTTTTAGAACCAATAATGATTTTCGTTTTGCTTTTAATAATTTTCTATTAGCTGGGACATACTGACACTGAGACTAACACCTATTTATTGTCGTTAGCTTTTTAAGCTCAGGACAAGGTTAGAGAACTGCAGTGTAGATATAAAATACGACAATCGAACATTACTGGTCATTAAGATATTTAGAGATTAATTAAAAAGTATTACTTCATTGCGTTTCCTTTCATACGGATATATATATATATATAATACGACGAATTCACTCGCTTTCTCGCGCAATGACATATAGACCTACAGAACACTCTGTTGCTCACACAGACACACGTTTGTTGTTGGATACAGTATCTAGAGACATAGGCTAGCCATGAGACTTGCTGGTTCTGATCTTTAAAGCGCCCCCAATGAATGTAGACAGTTTACACATAGCCACATAATTACTAGACGTTAGCAGCTTGATTACACTGGTTTCAGGTGATACAATCCTGGCATATCCTGGACATTCAAAAATAGACGTGCGGTGCGTTAGTTATTATCATCTGTGTATCACTTTCTCTGATAATTTAATTTATTGGCTGAGAGACAGAGAGAAACTAGAGAGCCATAACGTGCGTTGAACTTTATGTTCATTCACTTATTCATAATCGTATGCTCTATCTTTCTCTTCCCCCATCTCTCTCTCTCCCCTCTTCCCCCTCTCTCCTGTATGAAAGTGAAGTCTGTACAGACTGTGGGGTGTAAACATTTTTACAACCCACCAAATGTCAAAAACTTTCATGAAAAGGATGCGCGATTGAATGTACAAAGGAATGGAATGCTAAAGGAATAAATAAAAACTGATTCCTCTCTATTATTTCAACTGTCTAAGATCTCAGTTGAATTTTCTCTCTTCAGCTAAACGCAGGTATGGAAATGAACAAGCAGTAAATATTTTCCAGGAGACTATACTGGTACATATACTGGTTCTAGTAATGGAATGCCTTTGAAACCATAAATAATCATCGGACTTTCCCAAAGACGTAGAATTGTGTTGTTTTTTTAAAATTAGCAATCGCAATAACATGTAAAGTGTGTAAACGCCACACCGTTTTCATAGTGACTCGCATGAACTATTGTGATTACTAACATTTAAGGCAACCTGTCTTTGATAAAGTGAAGTAATGGACTGTTGAAGCTCTAACGAGAACTAGCCGACCCATTGCCTTCTCAGGCTCGCTACGCGTGTTGACTACATTTTGGTGATCTAGTGACGTATACAAACTAACAACACAACACTAACATTTTCTTATACTATACAGCAACGTACAAATCACTCACCTGTTTTCGTAAAACCCTAAATTGTAACTAAGTTAAGCAGTGACACGCGTCTTTTCTTGCGCTGTGACCGACAGCTAATGGTTTGGGGTGGGGGACTTAAGATAAGGAAGTAAATATGGTTCCAACAGTTATTGGTGTGTACGGGGGCTGGTGGGGGTGTTGGGGTGGGGAGCGGGCTTAAGCCTTTTTTTTCTTTTAGTCCGTGTGTGTCGTGTAATCGCACAGACCATCACAGTCAAGACTGACTACAGTGGAAATATTTTGGTGTGTGTGTGTGTGCGCGCGCCCGCGTTTCTGCTGGGGGGGGGGGGGGGGG
>SMGT01005395.1:23049-74787 GCA_004794575.1 Lanistes nyassanus
GGGCGTTATTCTCAAGATCAGTTCTGGTTCTGTTCTGTTTGACGTTTCGTTATTTAATTTTTTTTTATGTTTGTCTCCAGTATCGAAGAAATTGCGATGGTCTCTGACACGAACAACTTATTTGTACCTGTAGTTATTGCAGTTATTTTATGTTCAGTCTCTTTGTCTTCGAACATTGACGAGAATCGGAAGCTGACATTGCACTTCTTCAGTGATAGTCTCCCTTTTGTTCGTATGCTCGATAAAACCACGTTTACTTCCTTAACGTTCAATAAACCACAGCAGGAGTAAGAAGTGCGTTGGTGATGCTGTTGGCAGTAAAACTGCTGCTGGCGGCGGTCGGGGTGGTGGGAGTTAAGGGGATCAGAAATGATAAAGGAAGGAAGACTCTATAAGAAGTGGTTTGGATAGATGAGGGAGCGAGAGAGAGAAGAAACTTTGGGGAGAGGAAGAAGTGTAAGTGGCTGAGTGCGGCTCTGTGTGTGTGTGTGTGTGTGTAGAGTGCATATGTGTGTGTGTGCGTGCGTGTGCGCGCGCATGTGAGTTTGAGCGCGCCTATTTACAACCGGAAATCTTTGCAAGAATTGATCAAATGCCGTACAGTCGATAAGGTCTCGTTCTGTCACAACAGCACAACAGTCCCTTGTACTACCCTTGGTTTACGGAGGAAATGTCTAAGAGGTGCCAGAGATATGCTGCAGGGAAGAAAGTAAAATAACAGGATGCCCTTTACAGTCAGGTTGGGGAGAGATCATAGAGGGTGACTTTCAAAGGCACGAACAAAGGTGAGAGCAGCAAGTGCTACAGACAGGAGACAACAAGACTGTTGTATTCAGACATCGAGAACCTAATCTGCACGTGCCACACACTGCGTCTGATACAACATGGATACAGGTTGACGGCAGAGCGTAAACACACGCCAGTCAGGCGAGTCTTTGGCACATAGCACCCAGCCTGGCTGTGGCGTGTTAACCCTTCCCCGCCTAATACGACACCGAAACTGGACAACTTCAACACCGCCTGCTGCTGCCTACTGTAAAACGTGTGAAAAGGAAGTGTAGCGAGCAGACGGATGTTACAGACACGACAAGAAGACAGGGACGAGAAGAAATAGAGTGAGGGAAGCACAGTCGACAGTAGAATTGTTTAAAAAGACTTTCTTCCATTCAGTTGTGTGAGTAGGAAAGATTTTACATTCTCTTAACCTGTGGTAAAATTTTACTAGTTTCATTCTTTACCCATACATATTTTATTCCTTTTATGTGTCTACATGTCTACCCTTGGTATTTTTTCACTACTAGTTTTTATTTATTCCACTTATTTTATTAATGATCTTCTAATACATGTATACGCTAATTTTTTTATTTTATTCTATGTTCATTTGTAATACCATATTTACTCAGTCTCTCGATCTTACTGTTAGTCTCTCTCCTTTCTGCTTGGTTTTGCTCGATCATCTCCTTCCCAGCCCCCCCTCACCCCCACCACCACGTGGGGTTCAGTATCCAGCATCGAATCGAACTAAGTCGATGAATGCGCGTGAGTGCATGTCTCATTTGGTGGCGCGCGCTCTAGCGATCGCGTTGACACAG
This sequence comes from Lanistes nyassanus, assembly GCA_004794575.1. Lineage (NCBI taxonomy): Eukaryota > Metazoa > Mollusca > Gastropoda > Architaenioglossa > Ampullariidae > Lanistes > Lanistes nyassanus. The sequence continues at coordinate 24,642 of SMGT01005395.1, forward strand.
AATTACTTAGCGTTGTCTCAGTCATTTCGAGACGCCATGTTCTGTCCCCACTGTTGTTAGAATCTCCTTACAACGGGATACAGACTTTTATTTTGTTAAATATTGTTTTTAAAAACAGTTGAATAATTTCAGTTCGTCTTCGGATGTACGTGTTAATGCCAGCCAGTGTATATTTGCGGCGGTGTGATTTTAAACACAGTTTTAGTGAAAGTTTTTGCGTTTGCCATGGAAGTGTATAACAACGTCCCTTGGCAGTTCAGTATTCCAAGTCAGGGAATAGGTTTTGTTCCCACTGCAAAGCAGCGACAGTCAGTTTTGCCAGAGACGTGGAAGCGTGAGGATCATCGCCTCTTTCTTCTGTTTGTAACGGTCGTCTGTCGCGTGCACACGCCTGCACTAGTGTACTGCGCCACTGATGAGTGGCGCTTTACTGGCACCCAGAATCGTCGTCAGCAGAGCGAGGGAAGCACAGTCTACAGTAAAAGTGCGGTAGAATTGTTTAAAAAGACTTTCTTCCATTCAGTTGTGCGAGTAGGAATGCTTTTACATTCTCTTTTACTAGTTTCATTGAAGTCTTCATAGAAATAATAACGACACTCAGAATCTGTAACTTCACCAATAATTACAATCTTTACCCTACAATTCCAGAAAAAAGTTTGAGGAAATCTCAGACGTTTGACAAATCGCGAGAAACGCAACTCAACCACAACCACAGGTTCGGTAACAACAACCGATATTCAATCTGCCAAGAGACTTGTACAGCTTACAATATCTAAAGCATAATAACTGAACGGTCATATTAAGTAGTTTAGTAATACGGTGATATTTCCACCTTCTCATACGTCACCCTGTCATTTGTCACGACGGTGGTCGATGAGCGAGCACAGGAGACTACCCCTCAAGAGCAAAAATGGTGACACACAGTATAGCCTCACTTCATAGTGGTTTAAAACATAAAAGTGTCGAATTTTTTTTTTACATTTAAGTGACAAACTTTTAAACTTTAACTTTGCAAGAAAGAACATTTTTAAAAAAAATGAGAAACCTTAATGCGATATAAATAGAAACAAGCTAACAATGGGGTCGATGTAATAACATCGATAGACAAGGGAACGAACTGTTAATAGTTAAAGTTAACATATCTATTGTCTGTTTTCCTCTGACACCAAACCAGCGGTAACACTCGTTAGGATGAAAATGAAAGTACACCCGACACAATATTATCAATATGTCCAAGTTTTGTTGCCCCCCCCCCCCCAATAAATGGGTTCATTCTGTACCCATATATATTATATTCCTTCTATGTTTCTACATGCATACCTTTAGTATTTTTTCACTACTAGTTTTTATTTATTCCACTTTATTTTACTAATGATCTCCTAATACAAGTATACGCTAATTGTTTATTTTAGTTCCTGTTCATTATTAAATCCATATTTACTCAGTCTGTCCATCGTTCTGTTAGTCTCTCTCCTTTCTGCTTGGTTTTGCTCGATCATCTCCTTCCCAGGCCCCCTCTCACCACCACCACCACGTGGGGTTCAGTATCCAGCATCGAATCGAACTAAGTCGATGAATGCGCGTGAGTGCATGTCTCATTTGGTGGCGCGCGCTCTAGCGATCGCGTATACACAGAATTACCTACCGTTGTCTCCGTCATTTCGAGAGGCCGTGTTCTGTCCCCACTGTTGTTAGTATCTCCTAGCAACGCTCTTGGCAGTTCAGTATTCCAAGTCAGGGAATAGGTATTGTTACCACTGCAAGGCAGCGACAGTCACTTTTGCCAGAGACGTGGAAGGGTGAGGATCATCACCTCTTTCTTCTGTTTGTAACGGTCGTCTGTGCCGTGCGCACGCCTGCGCTAGTGTACTGCGCCACTGATGAGTGGAGTATGACTGGCACCCACCATCGTCGTTTGGGCGGGACCTTACCTGTCTTCCAGCTTCACCGAAGGGTGACATCGGTCCTGCATCTATCATCTTCGCATCCAGTCCATCGGACAACCGTCTGCGCACCTCCCACTGTAACTCACCAACTTCTAAGGACTCCGCCCGTCTAGGCATCGATTACCTTTAACCCCCTGTGCATCACTGAGCCGTCTTCACCGCATCTCTTCAACACCGTTGCTGTCGTTTTGTAATAAGACTCACAGCTCAGTCTTGACTAGTGCTGGGACAACCTCCTACTGAACATTTGCCAGAGAGTGTTTCCACTTCATTTCACCATTCATTCGTTTACTTGTTATTCGTTCTCACATTTATTTGTCGTTTAATATATGTGGTAAAAGTTGCTTGTTTCTTTTTGTTTGAAAAAGAACAGAGGGAAAGATAGATAAGAATGTATTGACCTGTCTATGTTTACTCATTTCATTCGCATCTTTACTTCATCTAAAACATCTCTAAATTTTAAAATCTGTAAAACCCCCGTTCCACTTCAACAATACCTGTCGAGAACAATCTACATCAAAATTAATAAGACTGTCATCTCGTGAACACCACGTTTTCTGGCCAGGATTGGTAAGACGCTGGATCAAGAGCTTGTGTCTTGCTGCTGTCGGTGTAGGGTAGTATTCCTCTCCTCCTCATGAAGTGGATGATGCGCGGCCCGCTGTCGCCGCGATGAAAAATCCACTCCAGCAACACAGAGTACACGTCGACCTTCTCGAAAAAATCGCCCGCCGACCACAGCGCCCTCTCCTCGGAGCCCTCGATGTCCATCTTGAGCACGACGTGACGAGACCTGACGTACGGGATGAGGTCGTTCATGTGAATCGCCCGGATGTTGGCCTTGCCGTCGCCATCTAGCCCAGATCTCATCTCTGGCTTCACTTTCGAGGCTCCAAAGTTGTGTTTGTCAACATCCATGCTGACGTTACCACTGACGTCAGAGATGGCGTTGTTGAGGATGGTCACACGTGACGTCAGACCAGACAGGTGTAAAGTGGTGGCCAGGAGTTGCAAGGTTTCCTTCATGGCGTCGACAGCCAGCACCTCGTAACCCGCACTGGCGGCCGTCAGAGTGAACACCCCGATGTTTGACCCCAGATCCACCAAACTGACATTCGGGTTCTCGTCTCCGGCGCGAGTTTTGTTCCGCAACAACTGCTGTGCAGCGCCAAGGGCCCGCATGACGTCCTGTACCAGACCAGACTCAAAACCCTTATCGTTTTTTACGTGAAACGCGATATAGTCATCCTCTGGGTGGTACGTGCAGATCAGCGAAAGGTTCCCGTCGGAAAGGCGGAACGGCAAGAGGTACGTGCAGTTGTAGTGATCCGTGCTGAAGACTCGGACACCCGAACTGGCTGCAAGCTCTGCAAGACCGCCAGGCATGGAGGAACATGAACCTCTGACCTCATCCCAAGTGTTAGATGGAAATACCTGTACAAGTTTATCTGATCCAAGCAACAGGTATGCAAATATCGCATTGACGAGAAGCACTGTGAGGAGGGTTACATTTGGAAAGCGTGTTTTCAAGATGGTGACCATGTCCTTTTCTGGAGGACGTCAGAGGTCTTCGAGTGATTTCCTGGACTGACCTGGAGAGATGGCAAGAGTTGTGTTTACTTGAAAATAGTAGGAATACGAAAAAAGTCCTTATAATCTTTCTACTTTCTTCCATAGATTGCTCTTACAGAGAGGAGAACAGAGGGAGGAAACAAACCGGAGGAAAAGAGAGAAAATGAAGAAACCAGGCAGAAGAGCAAATGCAAGGCAAGGTTTACAACCCAAATGGGCATGTGAAATTGTAAACATTAAGGCAAACGTTTGCTTACACAATGAAGGCTACAAATAAAAATAAAATCGAAGCCAGAGGCACTGCATAGTAAGGAGAGAGAGTGAGTGAGAGTGAAATTGGAATTTGTTTGGCCAACTGTTAGTAGTCCCTAGGACAGGGAGAAGATAAAAGGAGGGAATGCCAAAGGAGAAGAGAGAGGGGGAAAGAGGGGATGGGAGATAACAGGTGCAGTAAAACTTTAGTAGCTTTTCCAATTCCCTCTCAAACACCTCGCCGCCTCCATCTCTGACATAAAGAGGCTGAGTAGCTGTTTAGTTAAACAGAAAACTTGGCTTGGGTCACATGGACATCCATCTTCTGTCAGCATTTTGATGTTTCTACTTAGTTACGCTGATGCTGAAGCTGACATTGATAGTGACGACGACAATGACGATGATGATGGGGATGACGAGGATGTACTGGAGAATTTCCGAAAGGACAAAAAGCCAATTTTCGGCCAAGACCACATAAGACCCTTAGCAAGAAGTAAAAGCAAGCACATTTACCTAGCTGATATGTATCCGGGATGGAGAATAACATGCTTTCTTGTGCAGAAATTAACTGTTTCAAATATTATGTCACACTTTTATCAGACTAGCCGTCTGTTGCCGGTGCATATAGAGAAACGTTTGGGGAAAACGCCTCAGTTTTAATCACTTGTTTTCAAACAAATCTCAAATCCATCGCTAAGGCCAGCAGTACCCTTACCTGTAAGCACTCGGTTAGAAACGGTACACAACTGATCCCACGTTTGGCCAAGACCTCACGTGACCATGGCCATTTGTCATTTTGTTCTCGACAAAATGGAAGGATATTAGAATCCCACTTTAAGTTCTGCTAAGTAATTTCCTACTGGTCGCCAGCAACGACACTACATGTTTTTCTCTGCACTCCCAATACCCCCCAGAAAAAAAGGAAACCTCATTATAAGAAAACAGGTTACCAAAACACACAAATGATGGGGATAACGACATGCAGATTATTGGAGATTTAATTGCGTCTTGGTCTGTTTGTGCGCCCTGTGAAAGGGACAGTGTCCCGAAGCCCCAAAACCCGAAACATGCAGATCGTCTTTGAGAGTTTTTTGTACAGCTTGCCTTAGTTCCTTTTTCTGACACTTTAGCTTCTCTTCCAAACGGCAGTTACGTGTTTCAAAAGCAGCTACGAAGCCAGTTATTGCATGGCAGTAAAAAAGCTATACTTTCAGTGAGGCTCGAGGCAAAAGGTTAGCGTGTTGGATTCGAATACCGCTGTGGGCACACTCCGAGCTGTCGCAACTTTTTTCAGCGCCAACAGTCAGAGATTTTCTTTTATTTCTCCGGCTTACGGCCCCTTACTCAAAATGGCCGTTACATAGCCACCACGACCCCCGTAATTACATTTTTAAAAATTAATAAATAAACATGTGCAATAGTCATGCTTATGTCCAAGAAACCCTATAACTTATATGTATATGTATGTGTGCGTGTACTGTGTACTGTACGAATACACATGCGTGCGTGGGAGATGAAGACTTTTGTCCAGAACGCAAGTTATTTTTCTTCTCAATGACTTCTGCCTCAGACCGGACAAGGTTGTTATAGACAATCAGCGCGATATATGTTAATAACACTACATCCATATTCTGCGGAAAGCCTTGACTTTTCAAAATTCCTAAAAACGTTTGCAGAGAACGCTACCCCCACACCACCCCCACCCTCCGAAAAGAAACCCACCCCTAACCCTGTCAGGAACGCCTAGTACAGTTCATTTTAAAAAAAGAAAGACAGGAAATAGGGAGTTCGACCAGCAGGTCAGCGACAGATCAAACTGTCAAGAGTGACGAGGTCTTCCTGTGTTTTACTTCGACATTAAGAACAAAAGGTGCTGCGTAGGCGCAAAAATTGCTGAATCAGTGGAGACAAACCTTCTAGAATGTCCTCGAACAACCAAATATTATTAGATTTAGACATCACGTGACCGGATAGTATATTAGGGCCGGCAGCACCCCAAACTTGGCTTCTCCATTTAACACCAGGGAGTGATATTAAAAACTGTTGACGTTAGCAAGCCCGTGGTCTGCTATCAAAGGTGACAAGAGTCTTACAGCAAAAAAAACTCGAAGTATAGAGATAGGTTTCAAGTCCGAGAACTGGAACCCGAAGCAACAGAATTGGAATTCTGTTGTTTTATGTATTTCCCCGAGAGGTTACACATTTCGAGTTACTATTGCAGAGTCGAGCTCAGGTAGTTACAGTCTCGCGCTGATTACAAGTTGCCTACTGTCTTTTTGAATTTGTTTTTTACGGGTGCGTACCCCCTATACCTCTCTGAACTTAGGACTTACACTCCAGCAAGACTCCTCCGCTCCTCCTCTGATGATCGCATTCTTTCAATACCTCGCATCAGATCTAGAACCTAGGGACAGCGCATGCTCACGTTCTCGGCATCCACCCAATGGAATTCCCTTCCCTACAGCATTCGGCACCACCCATCACCGCAAGTTTTCCAAGGTGCCTTAAAAACACATTTCTTCTGCAAGTTCTATTGCTGAATGCGATTGCCTGTCTACACCATCTCTAAATGTAACCATCCCGATTACGTTACTGCCTCCTACACATGTTTTGTCTCGCGACGAAGATACCTGCGTGTCCTATTTTTCCTGACCTGTCTAATTAGCATTTTTAGACAGGTAAGAAATTTCAGCGGTCATAAATGTTGACGCTGGCGTCGGTTCCAGCACGCTGTTGCAAAGTTTGAAGATGACTTTACAAATGTGTCATTCGGTTGTGGGTGGCGGTGCGTGGTAGTGGACTGGAAAGTATGTGTGCGTGTGTGTGCGCGAGTGTGTGTGTGTGCGTGCGTGCGTGCTTGTGCATACATTTTAAACATTTAGGTCAAACACAATCTACAATAATTATTTGATAATTCGAATCGGTTCCTTTTTAACACTGATGTCAGAGAGTCCAAGGAATTTAGCAGGACACTGTATCTCCTACACTTAACTGTTCACACACACACACACACACCAAGTGAACATATTTGCACATCTTTTTCACTTTGTTGCCCGACAAAGACAAAAGAGATGTACAGTCTCTCACTGTGATTTCCCAGCATGAGGGTTTAATAACCTGTGCACTGAAAGCACCACCAGACTGATACCTACAGGAAATAATCATTGGCTACACTTGGCTTCGAACCAGCAACTTACCACATGCTAGTACGCTCTCTAGGCCCCAGTTATAACTCGTTTTTTAATAATCTTCTTGTATGTTCTTTGCTAAACATCTATTGTCTGTAGGTGGGCTAATTATTCAGCGGCAATGGCAGGCAGACCTAGTACAGGACTGGGCGACTAGAGACAGCAGGTGTGAATGTGTACAACTGATGTAGTGTTAGGGAACTCAGTTCCTACGGAGTAGGAGGTTACATCAGACAGCCAGTGGATATAGGCGTTAACCCCAGGATAGATATGGAAGCTACAATGGTAGCTACAAGGGGGGGGGGGCAGAGAGTTACATGACAAAAACGTCTCTAGGTGTTAAAGACCTTAGCCTTTGATAGTTCAAAGTGAACTGCCGAAAGGATTATTACAGATCCAAGACAAGGGGGCAGAGAAATATCATGATCACCTCAGGCACGCCTTTTTGATTCACAGGAGGCGTGATTACCTGCCTTATTTGATGTATTAGAATGCCACGTGATTGTGTAAGTTAGATGCTGTGCTGAAGAGGTTTTGTAATGTATTAATCCTCTATCTTCGGAATGTAAGTTACGTTTTTGCTATCCCAAACTACAGAACCTTTCCGCTAGATCTCTTGTTAGCAGCCCTTTTTCCTTCTGCTGCTAGCCTACCTTTGGCTGCTGCTAGCTTGCTGTGGTTAGCCTGTGTTTCCTGTGCTAGTCTGTACACCAACCTTCCACACTGTGGTGGACTGATTTTGCCCTAAATGGGACTCGGGAAATCGATAGATTTAAAGAATGTTACTGGGCTGGAGAAAAGAAAGGCAGCGGTCTGGTGTGAAAAACAGATGTTCGGTCCACGAACGAACTTGAACACGACGAGTTCAGATGGTCCAGGACTGACCTTGAGAGACATGCCGTGTGTTAGGTGTGAGGTCAACGTAATGGCCTACTTATCTCTGGGCGCGTTTGTGTTCGCAAGGACACGTGTAAAGAGTTCGACAACGAAAACTCTGCTGTTATAACAGAAGACGTGGCGAGGAAACCTCCTATCAAGCAATCACTGGACAAGCAGTGAGGGGTGTCTTCTGTGGTGCAGACTGTTGTGTGGACTGTAACGTCAGTGGGACGACATGCGCGTTTTTCGCAAGCAATCTCTGTTTGAACACAGTGGCTCTTGGGCAGCAAGCTATACTGTTGTTAATACATAGCAGGTGACGGGAGAAGAGAAAGAATAATTGATGTAAAGACCTGGCTGAGATTGACGCGTAAAGGAAGTCTGGGCTATCTCCCCTTTTATAGAAGAACCATCTCACTCACTCATATGTAAATACTAGTCATCTTTCACTGCATTACTGAGTTTATGCGGTATTTTAAGGCGATTGTAGGTGCATGTGGGCTCGAGTCCTATGAATACCGTGATATATCTTAAGTAATACAGTGAGAAGATATATTAGACAAGAAAGAAATCCGTGTTTTACGTGTTATCTGTTGTCTCGTCCTGAAGAAGGGGCAATGCCCCGAAACGTTGACGTCATGTTTGTCTATTTTCGCTTGATTATGTTTTATTTGTTGTTACTTCATACCTTTTATAGTTCACATGTCGCGATCGGTGTTTTTCTTGGCCGAGATGTCTAGCAACACGAAGTTGTCTGTTTCGAACCTTTTTCAACTACAAAACCTGTGTTAAACGCGTACGTACAGCGGCAGTAAGCAAAAAAATTAACTTTCTAAAGTTTGAAGTATTCAAGGAGTGAGTCGCCTACTGGGGGAATTTAGAAACTATTTTTTATCCAGCGATTCGCATACAAAGAGAATCTATAGACCAAATTTCCTGGAGGCAGACACTACTAACCTAATTTAATATTTATCTCATGAAGATTATCTGTATAGGTGTACACTGTAATAAGATATCAATGATAGCGTCTCTGAGTCCGCATGACGGGCTGTGAACGAACAGCTAGGTTGTTCAAATACTAATAGCGTTTATGGAATATCTTCTTTTGTTTTACAAATCTTTGAGCAATTTTAAGTGCGGAGCTATTTTACAATGGCAAGACAACTGGCCGAGAGTGATGATGTATTATTGCGTGGGCCAGCTGTGTAAGTTTTCGTACTGATTTTCTTCAGTATTGCAGGTAAGCAATTTATTGATTTCTTGCGAATTTCGGTTTGTGTGTGTGTGTGTGTGTGTTTTCCTCCTGCTACTGGCTTTATTGTTCAGCTGGTTTGAAGAGAGAACATTTACTGAGGTGAACTGGACTGCACATGTGTATGAGTGTGTGCGCTTGCGTGTATGAAAACGCATTCATGCAAAACAGGCAGCACTACCTGTAAGGATTCAGCAGAGCTGGAATTCTCATATGCGTGGAGTGGATGTGTGCGTGCGTGGGTGAGCGCTCTTCTGTGTGTCCGTGCGTGTGTGAACTTATGCGTATGAGTGTGTGTAGAGACAGGAGGAGACAAGAGGTAATGTTCTCCATGCCTTTTCATTCGGTTCTCTCCCCTGCTGGAATTCATCTCAAGCTTTCTTGTTTTGACTTTACATTTTTCTTTTTTCTCTTTCTGTTTCATTACTTTTCTCTTCCATTAGTCCTTCCATTAGTCCTTAATTTATTCTGTCATTTCTTCGTTCGTTTCGACTTTATTATTATTTTACTATTTCGTTTTAAGCCCCCTCCCAAAAAAAAACACACGCACGCACTCACACACACACGCACACACGCACACACGCACACACATATGCACGAAAACATTTTAGCAAACATTGAAAAATTCCTTCACATTCTTTCCAACGGCAAACTCAATATTTATTGTAGGTTCAACTGTACGAAAACTTATTGCTATCTACCTTTTTTTAGGGTAGGACAGTTTCACAACAGATGCGATGCATTATGTTTCATTCTGCGTTCTTTAGCACTGGTCTCCGTTGTTTATGAAGCGAACAGTTCAAATCGTTGAGCGTCTTTGTCGCAACATGGGCCTCAGTCCCACCCAGTCACACTATACTGACACCCGGCCAACCAGGCTTAGTATGTTCCCTATAGTGCCAGGCGTCTGGCAGGGCAGCTACTAGATTGACAATTTTTTAAGTCTTAGGTATGACTCGACCGGGATGCGAACGACTGATCTCCCGCCTCTAGATCACCGAGGTGGTCCAGAGGGGAGGGGTTAAAAGAGACAGGAAGGCATACGGACAGACAGAGACAGGGAAATTAGAAAGAACAGATATTTGAGGCAGGCAGGCAGGTAAGCAGACCTTGTATGAATGCATAATAAAATCGAAAGAGAAGAAGTCCAATTCCAGTGCAGGCAGACAGGGAGGGGAAGAGGAAAAGAGGTAGACCTGCTGTCATTTGTACCTATTAGGTAAACTTTACCTCGGTGCGTCACCTTCCACGATCTTGGTGTTTAGTTCAAGAATATTGACGGAGCTCTTTGACAGAGCCAGGTTTTAATGACAGGTTCTAATCTTTCAAGTCTGGTGCGCTGCAGTTACATTTAGTTTGATCGACTTTAACGAGTTTCAGCAGTAACCTCTATGAAGAAAAAAATACAAAAACAAGAAATACAGTATTCATTCTTTTCTCTCTTCCTGTGTGTCTGTTTGTCTGTCTGGCTTTTCCAGCTTTTCTTATTTATCTTTCCTTCTTTGTCTTTCTTTGTGTTAAATTATTTTTCTTTTTAATTATTCCTTAATGTGTTCTGTCGTTTCTTTTTTTCTTGATTGTTCGATTTGACGTCTTCTTAATTATTATAATTTGCATTACTATTTTGCTATTTTGTTTTAAGACCACACACACACACACACACGAACACACACACACGCGCGCGCGCACGAAAACATGTAATCAAACATTTTTAAAAATTCCTTCACACTCTTTCCTACGGCGTGGTGCAAAAGGCAACAAAACTTAATATTTATTGCAGGTTCAAATTGTTAAACCCTGTACGACAAATTTTCACTATATACTTTTTGTGAGAGGGTAGGTCAGTACACAAGTGAAGCGACCCATCGTCTTTTATTTTAACCTGTCATTTAGCAGTGCATTATACAAGGATACATTTCCAGTACCCAGGTCTCAGCTGTTTACGAAGTGAACAGTTAAAGTCGCTGAGCGTTCTTCCTGATTTGCAACGGGACGCAACAGCTTGTCACCACTGGGAGAATTTCTTTTGCTCTCGACGAGTCGTCTCCTCTGCTCGCTCACACGACCACCGTCAAGAGGGTGACATATGCGTAGGTGGAACAGTCACTGTATTACTAAAACTAATTAATATGACTTCTCAATCATATGGCCGAGCCCCCACCATCTACAGTCTCCCATAAAAACCGCAAAACACTGTAATACAGTGAACACAAAAGAAGAATGTATTGTTGATATATTTACACTCAAGACAATATCTGATACAACTCGTTAAACTCTAGGCGTCCCGCCATTTCCTTCTGTTCGAGCTAGGTCTACAATAACATCTAATACCACCCTATATCACCCGCCTGGCCATTACACACAATGACAAAAACTACGTACCTTAATCCCGCCTTTGCATACGAGAAAAAGAATGACCACGTGATGCACAACACTCACATAGCACAACACTCGTTCCCGAATGCTTCATACAGTCCGCACGACAGTCTGTACGTTGGAGCGCTCCTTCCTTGGGTATGTTCACCAGTAGATATCATGAAGACCTCTTGAACACTTCCCAACGTAACAGCAGACTTCGATGCCGACGATCACACACGCCACAGAGGATGTGACGTTTTCCAAAGGCTGACACACAGCCCCTTGAGCTCACTCCAAGAGCTCGGTTACAGACAGCCTCCTTGTAAGGCTGGACCTTCGCGCTCTCGAATCATCTGCCGTTGTACAAGGGTCGAAGAAATTATCTATAACTTTTCTTTGCTTACAGGACCAGTCATCTATAGTCCCAATTAATCCGCTACCTCCTATTCCACCCGAAGCTTAAATGGTATCCTGGTTTCTGACCAACTCCCCTACAGCCCAAAAGATCACGAGACTTTTTTTTATTTATGCATTCGTTGCGTATCCATCAATTTATTCATGAGAAATAAAGAAGAAAGAGGCAACACGTACATTACAAACGCTAGGCAACGATGTCAAGACATGCCCTCATCTCCCCCATCCACCTCACCAGCAGTCTGGTGGTGTGGTGATTCTAAACAAAAATTCTGAAAAAACGGCTGAGCAACATTATAACTCCTATGAGCTCGGCATTAAAGTCTGGAAGGTAAGGGGAAGTAATAAATGCGCCTGTCTACAAAGTAGTTTGTTCTTTCTCGTCCAAAATATACCCTTAGGCTAAAACCGCCGTATACGAGAAGCCACTGTACTCGAGACAAATCTGTTACTCATCACTCTAACCATTTTGTCTCACTCTTTCTCTCTGTGCGCAAAACATACTTTCTCTGCATGTGGCCCCTGTTTTTATCCTTTGTCCTACCCCCCACCCCTCTTTCATCCTTCGTTACCGATACTGCTGGCATGACCTTCATGTACTGACCGCAGTCTCTGTCTGTCTGGTGCCAGGTTGGGAGAGGGGGAGTGGGGGTCACATCGAGCAATTGCCAACTCAATAACTGATGTGAAAACTGCCAGGAAACCACTCGCACTTCATATCATGACCAGCTGACCGCTTTCAACCTTGAGGCGACTGCATCCGAGACACCGGACTGGCCAGCAGCAATTGTTGTAGCAAAACACGTCGTGAAAAAACGCATGACAATGGCTTTTTGCTTGAGGCGCTGTACGATCTGAAAAGGTCACGGGACAACTCTTATCTTACCTTTACACCCCGCTATCTCCTAAAAGATCACGGGACATCCTGTACCTTACCTTTTCCTTAGAAAGAAAACCTGCAATATTGCAGCTCCCTGTATCCTTTATATAACCACACGTGAAGATCACTGAACTGAAAAGAAAAACCTTGCCCAGTTGAAAAAATTTTTTTTCCTGGTCTGAATGCAGTCTGGGGGTGACTAGCGCTGTAGTGGGTCACGTAACAGCGAATACAGTCCCGGAGCCCCAGCAGAAAACGTGTAACACACAGTGTGCGTTAATTTGATATTCTGTCCTTCATTCCGCCCCCCCCCCCCCATAATGTTGACTACGACAGACCCATCAATAGATTTGTGTGTATGTGCTGCAGGAAGCTCGTGCACACACGCACGCATCCACACACACACACACACTCCTACTCACACACACCTACGCGCAAACACCCAGGCACACTCTCTACCCTCAGATACACCACACGCCTCTCTTTTTTTTTTCTCTCTCTCTCTCACCCACACAGAAGACACACACATGCGCGCACAATTATACACAAACGCATACACAGCTGTACGTAGAGCTCACTCGCACACACCCACGCATTTGGATAACGTGACAGTAATAATAATAGTTTCAGCATAGCGAGTTATAATGTTATGTTCGATGTTTTCATTAGAGATTCAGTCTTTCTGGCCGAATTATTACCAAAGGATCACTTCAGTTCTTTGAAAACAATAAGTCTACTACATAAATAAATGGCTGATTCCGCTGTTTGACTAATATGCCTCTAAACTGGGTTACAAAAGAGTGTTCTTTTGTTCCGCCCCATCTATACCCAAGAAAAATCGTTGCCCCTCTTTCTGAGGGCTTACTGACAAATCTCAGGTAGCAACAGGACGTCAACTGTAATCATGATATCCCTCCTATCTCAGATTTTTGCTTCCTTGTTAATTGCTCTTATAAAATCTAAAACAGCAGTACAGCGAACTACACACAGATTGAGTCGACTCGGCAAACGAGTGACTGGTCAGCGAAATGTTGAGTGTTTACAGCCAACTTGTATTCCTCATTATCGCACAGAGGCAGGCGAGCGGTACGTATTCAAATGTTGAATTCATTTAGCTGTCGTTCTTTAGCCAAAGTAGTTGTTTCTCCTACTGTATATTTTAGTACGAAAAAATTACTAATCTTCATTTCTGTAGCATTGGTAATTTGTTCAGTAACTAAAGAAAAAGAAAGAAAGAAAGAGAGAAGAAAGAAAGAACTAAAGAAAGAAAGAGTAAAGAGAAAGACATACAGACAAGAAAAGAAACAAAAAGATAGAAATAAAGAAAAACAGAAAGAATGAATAGGCAGAAAGACACTCGGTTCGTAGGGAACTCACTATTTAAAATAGTCTTTAGTCGTGATAATAAATAAATATAATAAATAACTTAGCTGTCCCCCGTCCATCGCCAAGCTTGGTGCAGTCTGACAGCAGAGAGACGTTGGGCGGGAAAACAATTCAAGGTGGCAAATGATACCAAACGTAACAGAAAGCAGACACATCCTTGCTGTCTACATCCTTGATTGAAGAGGTGGCTAACCTAGGGCATGAATATTTGAATGTGATGATATCAGGTGAATTGCGATGACAGGGAAACAGAGCGAATGCCTGTACTCGTAAATTTACTCGTAATCAGAACTTTCTGTTTTAACATCACGAATTCGCCTACTGTACGCTAGTAAACGAGCGGAGACTGATTGTATTGTGATCGTTGCGCTTGGATTTCGGCGCTGTGCTCGCTATTTGGCGGACGCTGACTTAAAACACGAAACCGGTTCATTGACAAGGGATGCCACTGGCGTTTTCCTGGTGTCAATAAACACATTCACTTTGGTTACGTAGTTCAACAGTCTTCCACACAGCGTCAACAACAGACGGATTTCAGGTAGGAAAAGCCTTTTTCGCTTTAAATGTATCTTCCCAACAACGTTCGAAGTATGTTTATAACTTTAATAGTTGGGGGGGGGGGGTACAATTTTTTGAAAATCGGTAAAATTCGCCCCAAATGCAGAGATTTCAGCGACGTCACGAATTGTAGGATGGTCGATGGGAATGTTTAGCCTTTCACGGTCAGAGATTACAAATCTCTCTTTCAAAATGGAGGATGGAGGAGTGTGGAGGAGGGTGGAGGATGAAGGAGGGTGGAGGATGGAGGAGGGTGGAGGATGGAGGAGGGCTGATGGAGTTGGATGGAGGATTGAGGACGAAGGAGGGTGGAGGAGGGAGGTCGGTGGACGATGGAGAAAAGGTGGAGGAGGGTGAAGGGTTGTGGAGGGTGGAGGGTGCAGGATAGAGGTGGATGGAGGATGGAGGATGGAGGTAGATGGAGGAGAATGATGGTTGATGATAATGGATTGATGATTGATGGATGGATTATGGATGGATGACGGATGATGGATGGATGATAGATGGATGGATGATGGTGGATGACGATGTTGGATGATGGATGATAGACTTAAAAGTGATTCAAATACTTACGTTATGAAAGCTGCTGACACAATCCAGATTTGGTCACAGATTCCTTGATTCTTCTAGAAGTTCTGGCGTCCAGCCGTTCATTCATTTACTACATTATTTTTTTCGGGGGAGGGGTGTCATTAAAGTAATCCCCACCCCATACCGTTGAGTCTCGTCTCAGAAGCGTTGAAGGTCTTCTGATTTTTGTCAGGTTCGCCTGCTGCCGCACCAAACCACAACTGTCCTGACATCGTTAAAGAAGGTCAAAACGTCCAGTGCGCATGCTCAGTCAGTGACTATGGGGCTCCTCCCGGCATCCTCCAGTGGGACAACACAGGCTCCACACAACTGAGTCTCATTCACGTGACGAGAGGAGACACTGGGAGACAGTTTGTGTGTAGGCTGACCTGGAACGACACAGATGTGTTTACTCTGACCTACACACTCAATGTAACGTGTAAGTAACGACATTTTACGCGTCCTAATTTTTTGTATTACGCTGCTACATGTAGTCCATTTCGTGCTACTTCTTCCACCTTCTGAAGAAAATAGATTCCTTTTAAATTTTCGTTATTTACCATTATTACCATATTATTTCCATGAATAATAATATACGGTCCATCGCTTTTCATAAGTTATCTATTTTCAAGATGTCTCCACTTCACATTTATTTGACTGCCCCCACTGCCGTAGGCGTTAAACTACCACCTGTCGGAGATCTGCTTGGCGGTTACTGTTATAATTCGAAAACAATTTTTTTTGTAAAATCAGACAAATTGAGAAAACTTGCCACTTCTCCAGACTGCGATTTTGCTCGCACGAGGAAACTACTCTCCATCTGTTTTGGCAATGTCAATTTATACAGTTTTTTTCTGGAATGCAGTGCAAGACTGGCTGCTTTGATAAATGCAAATCTCTTTCAGGAAGAGGGAATGCTTTATTAAAATCCTTAAGTGTTACTATAATGTTTAAAATTGTAGGCCACATAGTATAATGTTACCACCGTTACGAATAATCGGGTACAGTATAATAACTGAATTCAATTGGTGGTGACCGAACTTGGTGTGTGTACGTGATTTTGTCCTCCTATAAATATATATCTCACTCCCCCTTTCGCTCTGCGTTCTTTTTTCTTTCTTTGATAGTATCCTCACCCTCCTTTCTACTTTTTCCATTCCTTTTCCTCGTTACCTCGAGTTCATTTATATATGTGCGTGTATGTTTGTATGAACAAATATGTGTAAAATGTTGTGACATATAATATACTAGCGAATAAAAATGGATGCATTGTGATCGCTGTTGTATTAATGACCCTTTATAGTCATACTCCATTGTACTACATCAAACGTGCCGAAATGAATCTCTGTTGAAAAAAGGGAGACAAACCAGACAGATTAATGGGTTTCAAGCCCCTTGGGCTTTGCTTTCGCGAAGCCAGTGTAAAGTATAAACAACACGGTAATATGTTTTACTGGTGAAACTATCATCGTATATTAAATTCGTTTGCTACGCATTGTATTGAACCATATATTGTACCATACTGAGCCCTATAAGAAAAGTGAACGCAGATACGTAACACGTGGCATGATCACTTACGATAAAATGACTGCATTACTTCTGTTTCTATGACTGAATCATATATGTTTTGTTTTCTCTGTAACAGACCCTGCGGTTATACAAAGTCTGACACTGAACAGCGTGTTAGGTGTGAGCGTGACTGTGTATGAAAACTCAACGTTAACGCTGTCATGTGAGGCCAGCGGTCGCCCCGCGCCAGCCATGCGTCTCATTAACGACCGTGACCAAGTTCTTTCCAGTGTGTCTGTTGGAGCTACGGCTGGTGTAACACAGAGTGTAACGTATAGCTTCTCTAAAGTTCAGTTTCTCGATTCCGGGAACTACAGCTGTGAAGTCGAGAATGGTGTGGGAAGGGACCGCAAAACTGTGATGTTACTTGTCTCGTGTGAGTATCCTTCCGACTTTTGTTATATACATGAGCACGACTATTCATAAAATAATTTTGTTTAGTGCTTTTAGATTTTAAATTATTTTATTGTATGCACATATTCACTTTATATCTTTTCTTTTTCTCTTTTGCCATCGCCCATAATACTCTTGTCTGCAAATAATTAGCCTATATGTCTAACAAGCTCAGGACAGCTGACAAATATCCAGCATTATTTTAATAATTATACTCAAAACGTGTTCCTTTGCTTAGAGATAAAATTATTTTTAAAAAAAACGCACACCGTCCCATGTTAACCGGCGCTCTTATACCGTCCGTTTCCCCTTCTCTTCCTGCTCTCTTCCCCTAAATTTATTCTTTTCCCTACAAACCCCGATTTTTCTTTTCGCTGGAATTGTATCAGAGGTAAACGTCAGGTTGTTTCCGATTATGTAGCACCAGGTACATATAACTGGATTTTTGTTATTCACGACAAGGTTCCCCTAGAGCCTCCGCAGGCAACAAGCTTCCGTCCGTCACCTTCCAACATAAAGAGGTGCAACTACAGTTTAATCTGACGGCCTACCCCACGCCAGAGGTCATCAGCATCGCTCACCTCCCACTGTCTAATGCCAGCATCGGTAGCGGAAGTCTCGTGCCCAACACTACAGTCAGCGCTAGTTGTGCACCGGTCAAAGGTCAAATCGCGTCTGCTGTCTGCACAGTTGTTGTCCGCAATGTGACGTCAGACAATGCCGGACTCCACAAACTAATCGTCAGGAACAATCTTGGACCGCTAGAATTTCTTTTTGAAGTCAAAACCTGTGAAGAAGGTGAAGTTTCATATTATCGATGTCTAATGCTTCACTGAATGTTTTAAGCATAACGTGGGCGGTGCGTCAACATAACCTATAAAATATAATACCTTTTCCCTTTTTCTAAGCATGACGTTGGCGGCTGTAGCGAGGGAGAGTAGGAAGCTGAAATGAGTAGGAAATGAATAAGAAAATTTGACCAAAACAACAATGATCATTAAACGTCTGTAGTGAGACAATGACGGCCCTGTATTTGGTATTACTAACGTTTATGTCGAACCTGATGTAGCAGGCACAGTGTACTCCCGATTAGAAGCACTCTATAGTAATGACATCTGAGTGACGCGTACCTTAGCCAAACTGCACTCTAGGTGTACAATGTCCCCAAGCATCAAACACTCTGCTTAACACAACGGAATCGTGCGTCTTACAATGCGCGAGGTCGCTGAAATCGCATCGGTTGGGGTGATTTTTAACGATTTTCGAAAAATTGTAAAAAAATACTATTAAAGTTAAAAGTATCATTTAAACGTTGTTAGGAAGATAAATTTAAGTATAATAAGATTTTTCCTACCCGAAATCCATCCGTTTGTGGAAGGCTGTGTACTCTAGAGTAATCTGTGCCTTAGTAACACCGCACCATGAGTGCTCTGTGCCTCCTGCATCAGTGGCCGAATTACGCAACAACTTGAGTGATGTAGTTCGCTGTTGATCAACATTATGTATCAACATTATGTATCAACATTATGTATCAACATTACGGGAGTGAGTAAGCGATTGACCGACCAGGCGGGCGGTTGCGTGCGTGTGTGAGCGAGCCAGCCAGCCAGATAGCCAGCCAGATAGCCAGCCAGATAGCCAGCCAGATAGCCAGCCAGATAGCCATCCATCCACCCAGTCAGTCAGTCCACTCGCCCCATATATGCAATTACTACTGAAAATTATTAAATAATAAATAACTAAAAATAAATATAATTCATAGAAGGAAACAAAACGCTGGTTAACCTGTTCTGACTTTTACTAGACAATGTGACTATTGCATGGGCAGGGTCACAGTGTCGGTCTCTCACAACAAATGAGTTGAGTCTTGGAACTGGAATTGGTATTGGTATTGGTGTCGGCATCATGGTTGGAGTCTTTGTGGTGCTATGGATTCCAGGTGTCTTCTGTCTCTCTCGACGGAACTGGGTCGTGCCGTGTAGCAGTAGGTATTCATAGATCTTGTCCCCGACTAGTAAGCATTCCATTCTCCAAAGGAACAAATGTCCAGAGATCTTCTGCAATATTTCGTCGAAGTTGTGATAACACCTTTACCACGGAAACGGTCGTCACTAATTTAAAATAACAAAATACGTAAGAAACTTTGGTGTTATGTTTTAACGCATCTGTTTCGGTTAATTTTGGATGAATCTAATTGTCTCTAACATGCACTGGACATAAAGAATTTTTACGAACATTTTGTTTAGCTAGCAGTTCGTTTTTGTTTTCGTTGCAGATGTGAAAGACACTACACCAGAACGGTACAGTTTTCTAATATTGTTTACATTTATTAGTTTTGAATACCTACTTTCAATAACAAACTGTACTTGGTCGTAAATATTTTCCAGGAACTATTTGTAAAATAAACATAAACAAAATTAGGTTAATTCTTATCCATATATTCTAATGCGTATAAACTAGACTGGCGCACCTGATATGCATGTGCGTGCGTGTGTGTGTGTGTGCTTGAGCCTCTTGAGAGCATAACACTGTGCATGATATTTCTTACACAAATAAATTATTCAGGTCAGCAAATTCTGCAGAAGACAGGAAACCTCCAGAATGCCCCGAGGAGCCTTCGGGTAATTATCCATATTATTATCGCGATAGATTTGGGATGTTGTGTTGGTAAATGGGTCAGTATGTCGACATGATAACAATACTCTTTTTAAGCAAGGCATTTCAGAGTTAGTCTGTGTATGCGTGAGTATATTTGTTCTATTCTCTGCACACGAATGTAAAATCTAAACATTTTATTACCTTCCTATTTTCGTTCTGTCAGGTGATTCATACGACCAACTACGTATGAGTTACGTGGGGAAAAAGTCGTCTTACGCCAATATCTGTACCGACAGTCAAGGTAAGGTCATGGTGAAGATCGTAACATTTGTTTTGAGTCGCCGATAATAGAATGGTTTTATTGTAAGAGGAAGACTAAAGTAAACTCACGCAAGTGATACAATTTAGAAATCATATTTAAAACGAATCTGGTCTTATTTAAGTGCTTGTCTGGATTTTGCATTCTGGGATTGTTTAACTTTGCTCTGAATTATGAACAATTCTATACCTGCATTTAGACCAGGAAGTTTCTGCTTACTACGAGGAGGCAATTGAACGAGAACCTCAACAGTGGACATAAAATGAACAGGGAAAGAGCCAACTAAAGTAGTACTACTTGTTTGTAGCAAAACCAGCACTAGTTATTTGTGACCAAAGTAGTCCTACTTATTTTATTGGTTCTTGTAAAGAATTTTATTCACTTAGTCACTTTACTTATTCACGTTGTACAAACTTCCCCCTTACTGAAGGGGGTTTGGCCTCAGTGGAATAAATTTTCGTTTCGTTTCCTACTTACTTGTAGCTAAAGCGATTTTAGTGACTTGTAGGTTAACTAGTCGTAGTAATCTGTAGCTAAAGCAGGCCTATTTATTAGTATTTAAGAAGCCTGCCATTTTGTAACTAAAGCAGTCCTACATATTTGCAGCCACAGCAATCCTAGTTACTTGTAGCTAAAGTACTCCCACTTATTTGTAGCTAAAGTACTCCCACTTATAGCTCAGTTTGTAAAGCTGCTGACTAGCAGGTGGAAGGTGCTGGTTCGAATCCTGGAGTTATACATTGTGCCATCTCCTGCACATTAAACTGCCTATTCGCACTGGCCATCTTACTGTAGCTATCAGTCACGTGGTTCCTTTAGTGTATAGTTTAGTAATAGGACCCCCATCCACCCATAGTGCGAAATCACCGCCAGGTGGAAGCACTGTCCCTCTAAATAACCAGCAACACCACTTCTCTGAGTTGTTGATTGATGCATGATTTTTCCGTATTGTATTCAGTGGTATGTTTCCACATTCACAAATTACAATTTGCACAGTGTTGCAAAGCGATTTCCTATTAAGGGTTAACAGTACCACACCGGGTCAAGTATCACCGAGAATCTCGTGAAGGGGAGTATAAATAATTGTATTGAGCAATGTAATCAGTCCTGTGTGAATGTAATTGTATTGAGCATTGTAATCAGTCCTGTGTGAATGTGTGGGCCAGGGAGTCGCGAGACGCATTATTGACATCTAGCGAGGGAAACACTGGAGCTCTCAGGCTTCATATCTTGTGAAAATGGACACTTGATTTCACGCCTACATTCACTCGTTTATCTGTTTATTGTTTCTCTTCGTAGTAGTCAGCCCGCATTGCGACTACTTACATTATCTTTTATCATTTCTTTTCTCTGTTCTTTCCTTCGACAGTACGTATGAGTCAGGGGGAGTTTGATCGTGTCCTTTCACCATGTGTTGATGTGCTTAAATGAGTTTACCTATTTCTTTGTTTCTATGTTTGTTGATACATGCACGTACTTAATCTTTAATATCTTTTCTGAAAAGATCAAGACATGTGTTGTTGGGCGGTGTAATGTGTTTACTGTCGAGAATAAGAGCGGACTCAAAACGTAACTGGACTTGTTCATGTGTGTGAGAGAGAGTGTGTGTTTGTGTGTGTGTGAGAGAGAGAGTGTGTGTGTGTATGTTGGTTTATAATAATATATGTGGATTTGTACAACGCGTGTAAAATTTGAGATACGAGAGCAACAGGGTCAGGGTCTCTCTCTCTCTGTCTCACATACACACACATGACATAGCAAATGATAACCACTGAAAACCTGTGTAAAATAAATACACCGTTCAAAACATTGATGGGTCTGCAAAAAAAAACAAAACAAAAACAAAAAAAAAAGTGTTCTCTAGAACATTTTTCATATTTTCCATGCAATAAAAATTCCAATCCCAAAAGACACATTTTCTGTGCCTGTGGTTGCCTGACTTTATCATTAAACAACTCAGCTGTAAGAATAATTTTTTGCTATGTTGAAGAGACTTTAATTGTTTCTACAGGAAAAAAATGGGTAATCACCAGAAGCACCAGTCTTCCAAAACAACAACAACAACAACAACAAACAAACAAACCCAAAACTGAACTTCGGTCGACAGTCTAAAATCAAACAGTTCAATCCGTCTCATCATCCCACACAGCACATTTTACTTTAGAGCAAGATGATAAATTTCCTTCAAGCCTGCGTGTCTGTTGTGTAAGTAGAAGACATATCTTTTCACCCACTATTGTAAATTAGAACTACTTAGAGACAGATGTAGTTACAATGTGATTATTAGCCCCTGTGATCCCCGTGTTATTAACATACCGCAATGACGTTTATCGGAGGGAAAACTAGTTTGTATGTAGCTTAGTGACGTCATTGTACTGTCAGCTAAGACTTTTGTGGACCGTCCCCTGCATGCCATCCCTCACCAAAGCAAGAAGAAAAAAAAGAACAGTAGAAAGGAAAGAAAAATTTAAAAGAAAGAAAAGAAAAAAAGAAAGTGCGAAGGAAAGAAAGAAAAGTAAAAGTGGCAAGGAAAGGAAGGGGAGAAATAAAGAAAGGTCAAAGAAATAAACAAATGAACGAACAACAATTGAATCAGCACCATATTTGCACATGACTATGAATAGATATGTGATGAATGCATTGGTAACATAAGACTTGGTTTTTATGAAATTTCATACCAGAAGCACGGATGTGACCAGTGGCGCTTTAAATGTTTGTCGTTTGTGTCCAACAGGTATCGAAGACGAGGTGCATTTTGTTTTGTGTTGCCCGACTCTAGAATCTCTAAGAAACGACCTTGTTTCTACGAAATTTAGCAGGTTTAGTTTGCTATCTGCTAGCAGCGAAACTACCGTTTGTAACTGAGCAGTATTTCTGTACATAGCTGAGAAGCTTTCGGAACATATAAGCGCATAATAAAATGTTTTGCATGCGAATATATTGGTTTGTGTAAAGAATTTTATTTATTTAGTCACTTCACTTATTCACGCTGTACAAACTTCCCTCTTCCTAAAGGGTCCTTGGCCTCATTGGAATAAAAATTCTTTCTTCCTTTTTTGCTTTCTTTCTTCAAGTCTCTCCTCGATGATGAGTACATTTGACCATACTCAGAAAATCCTCATGAGCGTGGTGACCCCCGAGGTGAGGTTAGGGCTACGTTAGGTCGTCCATCCGATCGTCTCCACAATTAAAAGAATTGACCTGTGTTTACGAACTAAATTAGAACAGACCCGAACGGTCATCGATGCTAATCTAATCTTCCTGCGGGGAATGTCACCAGTAGCCAAAGTGACATCAGGTTGGCGACAGGGGTTCCTTGGTAGTGACGTAACTACAACTGAGCGTTAAATAGGTGCGAGATCGGCTGTTGAGTGACGCCATAGGGGTGGGGGGAGGGAGTTGTGGGTGTCACACCTTGGAGAATTGAGGTGCGGGGGTGGGAGATGTGGATGAATAGTCTTATTGCACGATTTTATCACATAACTAATGATCACCAATGAAAACCTGTGTAAAATAAATAGTTCAAAACAAGGACGTGTCTTTAAAAAAAATACCCAGCTATTTTCTGGAACGTCTTTCACATTTACCATGCAATAAAAACTTCTAACACCAAAAGACCTGCAGTGTTATACTGACAGCGCATGTTCTCCTTCTCAGTGTTGCGTTCATCTCTCCCCACACTCTCTCTCTCTCTCTCTCTCTGTGTAATTGCGATACAGAAGACACGTGGCTCCGCGTGACCTGGAATGCCCTGCGTGTAAATTAGCAGTAGAGGATGAAGCACATTTTCTCTTTTTCTGTAAGGCCTACCGTGAGATCAGACGATGCGCTCCCCTGTTGCTAAATGTGCAACATTCAGATATGAACAGTGTGCGCGTCTTAGGCGACACGAATGACGATAGCATCAAGCAAATTTCAGCTTTTCTGTACAAAGCCTTTACGGTTCGAAACACCTATACTAAATGAATAGATAGCTTGTAACGGTCGAAATCGTATAGAAACCACTGATTGTTACCATTTTTCCTAACTTCCAAGGACTGGAGTACCATCAGTGGGTTTTGTTTATACCTGTATATATTCATACATGGTACATATTACCCGAGCTCGACATGCACAATGTGTAAAACAGCTCCTGTGTGTAAATGGAAGCCTGTCTGGTAGTTTGTTCATGTACCCCCCTAGTAACGATGTACCCATTAACGCTGTATGTGTCGGCTACCGACCTGGCGATTTCGTTGTATTTATTACCCACCCCTGTGCTGTGACCTAAAAGGGTGGAATCAATAAAGTTCAAAGCTCTCTCTGTCTGTGTGTGTGTTCTTTGTTCTTCATTAGAGTGTGTGCCTCGTCCGCACGAACTCTGCATGAAATGTGTTCTCGCGCGTTAAGAATCTACATTTATTATTATTTATTATTATTGTACGGTTGATGTATGCACTCAAGTGATATCTTTTGTTAACAACTTCGAAGACTTTTCTTCACGGAGTGGGACGAGATTGTCCAAACAACTTTGTAGCTTTCTCACTCTGATTTTAATCAGTCTACTATAGTATTCTTAAATCAATCTCCAAAATCCTAAAACTATTCCTAACTATAAAAACGGACCCCCCCCCAAAACAACAACAACAACAACAAAAAAAAACAAATAAAAAGAAAATCACGATTAAACGAAAGAGCAAAAATCGATTTTTCTCTCACTCACTCCGAATCCATCTGGCTGGAGGAGACACCTCAGTGTGTAGCAGGTTCTCTACAGCAAGAATACTATATATAAATATCTATTGCAAGAATACTATAGATATGTATATAATTAAAGCCCAGTTCATTGCTCATTATCGACATGTAACACAGACAGTCAAAGTATGGCCTTGCCCTCAAGCAAACCACCCCCAAAACCTAGAGACAAGTTATTCCACTACCCGAATGCGAAGAAGGACAAAGAGTACACAGTCAGTAAGTCATGTATAGTGTTTTGCGTTAGTAGCAGATGACGTGTGGTTGCCTCCCTTGTGCTGACTGGGTGCGTGATGTGGGTTGACGGGAAAGTTCACAGGAGAGCGTGGGGCGAGTAAGCATGTGTATATCGTTAGAGCAAATAATCTTTCTCTTCTTACCTTATCCGGTGTCAAAGCATGGATGGTCCACAACCAGCTAAAGTTGAACGACGAAAAAACAGAGGCTCTCCTCTTCAGTAAAAGAAATGCTGGAGTGACAGAATATCCCACAGCAGTTCGAATCGGTGATGTCGACATCCCTTTCGCTGACTCTGCAAGAAACCTCGGTGTTATTATTACCTCTAACATGACACTCGACAAACACATTTCCAACATCTGCAGATCCGCTTATTCTGAACTCAGAAAAATCAGCAGCTTCCATCACCTTCTGTCCGACCAGGTTGCAAACACATTTGTATGTGCCTACGTTCTGTCTAAACTCGACTACTGCAATTCCTTGCTAGCCGGCTGTCCTCTGTATCTGCCACAGAAGTTACAGAAACTTCAAAACTCAGCCGCTCGTCCTGAAAGCGTGAACGACGTTCGATCTGTGTCCTGAACTGTTGGTCAGTGTTGTGCTCGTTGTTTTCATTAGAGTGTCTGTGTACCTCGTCCGCGCAAAGTGTGCATGAAATGTGTTCTCGCGCGTTAAAAATCTACATTTATTATTATTATTAAAAAGAAAAGAAGAAAAGTAGAAAGGAAATAAAGAATAAATGGAAGTAAAGTACGAAAAGAAGGAAAGAAAGTGTAAGTTATGAGGTCATATGATTATGACCATACGATTAAGAAATCATATTAATTGTTGTAATACAGTGGTAGTTCCACCTACGCATATGTCACACTCTTGACGGTGTCGTGTGAGCGAGAATAGGAGACGACCCGTCAAGAACAAAAAAGAAATCTCCCAAGTTGTGACATCTGGGTTTCTCGGTCCGGGATCCGAATTTTCTTTCTAGAAAAGTTTTCTTCTGTATTTCAGTTGTTAGCAGTTTGAGGCTAGCGTTAGTGCAGAGCAGAGTAGGTCGTATATTAGCATTGTGCTTTTGGTTAGCACTTACCTCCTATATCACCTCGCAAATTAAGTTGTTGATATCATGGCTGTGTGCATTGATTATGTTGCGTATGATTCATGTGCATGTGCTGTAGTTACACGCTTACTAAGTGTTAAGAGCAGCGTGCCTACTGTGTTACGCTTGACTGGTCTTGATTGCTTAGTCATTGAGTACCTGCAGTGAAAAGAGATCACTTTTGTAAATCAGATCAGAGACAGGCAGGCTAGTTAAGGTAGCGATACGACATTGCTTTGCTAAAGTAATCGCAAGTATGGCTGAACGGAAATTGTGATTTCCACATGTCAGCTGCTGAGAAGTGTAAGGAACTCAAGGCTGAAGCAAAAGCTGAAGGTCTAGTGGGGAAAGAACACAAGGGATATGTAGATGAGCTGCTAGCGTTGTGGATGGAAGAAAAGAAAGCCTGGGAGGCTAGAGTACATGAGAAAGAAATGACAAAGTTAGGGATGGAAGAAAGGGAAAAGGAAAGGAAAGACAAGATGGAGTTTGATCTAAGGATGGCAGAGTTAAAAATAAAAGAGACAGACAGTAGCAGCAATTCTCAGCCTGGATGGCAACATATCCCCAAAGTCGAGCTACCACCCTTTGACCCCAAGACCGATCAGATCGAGCGATTCTTGACACAGTCCCCACAGTCATTGGGCCGTTCAACGGTCGTCGTTGTTGCAAGGCAGTGCGAAAGAAGTTTACTCTCAACTGACCACCGAACAGGCTGATGACTATGACGTAATTAAGAAGGCGTTGTTAAAGCGTTATCAGATCACGGCGGACATGTACCGCGCGCAATTTCATAAGGCATCGAAGCGGCCAGAAGAAACGCACCATGTTTTCCGTCATCGGGTCTTGACCGCGTTCCAACAGTGGATGGAGATGGCGGACGTTGACACGTCAAGCTTCGAGGCCATCAAACGGGAGATAGCTCGGGGAGTCATTTTAGAAAGCTACCGTCCGGAACTTACGTGTCATATCCAGACACTCGCCTTCAAAGATCTTGATGGAATCGCGGAAGCAGCGGAGCGGTTTGACAACGCGGAACGCAAGTTGAGGAAAGCGAAGAGAGACGTCACACGGTCAGACAGGTCACAGGTCAGGCGATGCAGTGACAGCCGGCAAAAGTCGCCAAAGAGCCCGACAGAAGAGCACAAAAAGTATGACAAGAGTCGGGAAGTCAACAAAGCCGGCGGCACGGTTAAATGCTACACGTGTGGGGGAAATGGCCACAACTCGCGGCAGTGTTCGAAGGGCAAGGCCAACGCGCCGAAGACGGAACACCAGCGCGTGTCTATTAATGCAATGCTCGGGTCAGGTCGGCGTTTGGTCATCACGCATGGCACCGTGAACGGCCAACAGCTGCCAAGCGTGTTAGACTTGGGGTGCGAGTTTCCAGCAGTTGTTGATGCCCAGTTGGTCAAAGAGGAGGACAAGCTAGGGGAAACTGTCACCCTCAGTTTCTACAATGGTGACAGCCAGACCATGCCAGTGGCGTACGTCACGATAGACTGTCCGTACGCCCAGGGTAGGATCAAAGCAGCTTGCTTCGAGAACCCGTCCCACCCAGTACTGCTAGGATGCGAACAGGTTGTCTGCCCTTGCCCTGAAGCCCACCGTGCAGAAGTCAATGTGATGACCCGTGCACAATCGGCAGCCAAAGTTCCCACCCCTCTGTCAGCTCCAGCTCCTGTCGCAAACACCACGCCAGCAGAGATGAAGAAACTGCAGGCGGGCGACCCGAGTCTACAGAAGCTACGCGCCCTTTCTATCAGCGGTACGGCGCAACCCTCCAAGTCAGGGAGGGTGAGGTACTTCGTGAAGAAGGGGCTACTTTATCGCCAAGTTGAAGCTGGCGACGAGGTGAAGAAACAGTTAGTGGTCCCCCGCGCCAAGAGAGATGACGTCATGGGACTGGCGCAAGAGGGATTGTTCAACGCTCTTGGCGGTATAAAGACCACGTTAGAGCGCGTGACGGCAAAGTTCTACTGGCCAGATGTCACTGGGGACGTGACGCGCTATGTGCGGTCATGCGACACCTGCCAGAAGACGCCCAGTAGGGCTCACCAACAGCCGGCACCGTTAGGGGAGGTGCCTATCATGGATGAGCCATTCAAGAGGGTGGCAATGGACCTGATTGGGCCAATCAAGCCCGCATCAGAGATAGGCCATCGCTACGTGTTGACAGTGGTGGACTACGCCACACGATTTGCTGAAGCCACTGCACTCAAACGCATGGATGCAGAAACGGTGGCCGAAGCACTGATGGCCATGTGGTCGAGGGTGGGTATTCCCGAAGAAGTGCTCACCGACCAGGGGACCTAATTCGCGGGCAAGGTTATGGCTGTCAATAAGCCACCTCACGACGACACCTTATCACCCTCAGTGTAACGGCCTCGTCGAAAGATTCAACGGGACTCTGAAGATGTATATGAGGAAACTCACAGAAGAGAGGCCCAAGGACTGGGATAGGTATATTCCAGGCCTTCTATTCGTCTATAGGGAGGCACCACAGAGTTCGTTGGGGTTCTCCCCCTTCGAGCTCCTCTATGGCCGCACAGTGAGAGGACCAATGACCGTGCTACGCAAGCTGTGGACAGACGAACAGGCGGAGAGCGAGGTCAAGACCTCGTATGAATACGTCGCTGATTTGCGTCACCGCCTGGAGACAGTAGGGTAGCTGGCCCGAGAGAATCTACGAGACGCCCGCCACAGGCAGGCACAGCACTACAACAAGAAGGCAGTCGTGCGTGAGTTTGAGGTGGGAGATAAAGTTTTGCTGCTGCTCCCTACGGCACACAACAGACTGCAGGTTAGGTGGAGAGGCCCATACGCAATTACCCAGCGGCTCAGTGGCCTAAACTACAGCGTGAGGCTGGAAAACCGGGAGAAGACATTTCACGTCAACCTCCTGAAAAGGTACCAGGAACGGCCAACAGCCCTGTTTGCTGCATCCGTCTTGCACGAGGAGGAAGCAGAGATACCCAGGCCTGCGGATGTCCTCCCCAGCTGCCCGACGACGCAGACAGAATCGTACCGGGACGTCGTCCTAAATGGAAATCTGTCTGCCAATCAACGCCAGGAAGCAGATCAACTTTTTACAGCGTTTGATGACGTGCTGACGGACGTGCGGGGACTGACGCATATTGCGGAGTTCTCTGTCACTCTGACGAACGAGGTGCCAATTAAATTGAAGCCATATCCACTTCCTCATACGAAGATTTAAGCGGTCAAGGCGGAAATACAAGAGATGACAAAGCTGGGGGTCATAGAACCTTCTGAAGGGGCCTACTGCTCACCGATCGTCTTGGTGAGAAAGAAGGAAGGCAGCTATAGGTTCTGTGTTGACTACAGACGGCTCAACCAGGTGACAGAGTACTTGGCTGAACCAATGCCGGATCCTGAAGCCATCTTCGCCAGCCTGTCACAAGCCAAATACTTCTCGCGGATCGATTTGACCAAGGGATATTGGCAGATTCCGATCCCTCTTCTCGATTTCTCGCGCCCTGTCATATACTCGAGATGCACTGTCTTCCCCCACGAAATACACAAAGTTGCCACGAGGTCGCCTCTTGTTCGCGTCTCTTCCCACTCTCCGCGTTCCCATCAACAGGGTCGGCGCTGGGGCGGACGAATCCTGTCGCTGTACAGGGGTCTCCGTACCCCTACCTGGAACTCCTAATTTTTCTAACTTACTACCTAGCTTCGAGCTACACCTCCATCGTAATCAACATGAATCATTTTCCTAGTAGAATGCCCCCTCGTACTTACATATTAAATCTCTCGATACATCTTGCTTTCCATTTATGATTTCAATTATACAAACATGGCGCCCACTCAAATACATCCCTAGAAATCAAGTTCGCTATACAATCACTTCTCACTACAGAATAGGTACGTTCAAATAACGAGCCGCATTATCAAGTGAAATACAATACTATTATGACGTATTTAACGTACATGAAATCAATTCATAAAAAAATACATTCTAGCAGAAGTTTCTGGAGAGCATATATCAGAGTTTTACTCAGTAATTTAGCACATACAAAAAAATATTAACAAAAAAATCCTGCTGATACACAATACCTTCAGTTCAGCGATTGAAGGAGCAGGTAACATCAAACACAGTGCGTACGCTCCATCACGTTCCCTCACATCAGTCAGTTCCTTACGTCTTCTCTCTTCAGTTCACAACTAAACAATTTTCGTTAACTTCTCTCTCAATTTCGTAATACGTGAGCGAGCTCACCCCTCCCCCGCTGTGCAGTTCGGCTATCCGTTCAACGACTAGTATGGTACACCGATCTAATCAGAATGATTCGTGGATCGTGACAAAAGACAGTTCACTCACACAGACAAGGTTTTGTGATCAAATCCCGCCCCTATCCATAGGGAAAAACGACCACGAAATCGTTAAACTGTGGAATGTAGAACACCTACAATCTCTTAGAATAAATTAAATCGAATCACCGAACAAGAAAATAGAGTAAAGCAGCAAAACCAGTAACGCCCAACCCGACTAATTAAATTACATCTGAACCTCCACCTTGAGGCTTCCAACATGTCAGAAGATCTCAAAACTGAATGACTAGATAAGCCACGTGGCAAAAAAGTAAATATCTGGGTGGAAAATTTCTCATACAATTCGCCACTTTCCAATCTCAAATCAGATTATAAACCTGCGACCCTGAACAAGACAATGCAAAATCCTATATTATAAAATCCATTCAATAAAGTAGGAATTTACTCATGTACCTTTTTCGGCTACACAGTTCATCATGGTTCAATACGAAAGTCTAAACTTGTAAACGTTTTCTTATATCTCTGCCATCATAGTAGCGATCTTTTTCTCACACTGTGCCAGAAAATCAAGGACTGTAAAAGGTGACCAGCAGCCTAGGCAAACCCTTAAGATACCTTTCTCCATGAAGGGTAACAGCCCAAATGCCAGAATCTCATAACAGTAGGCTTCATCAGCTACGTCAGCAAACCAATCCTCAAAATCATTTTCAGCAGACTGAAAACCCAGTCGGTATATCTGCTGAGTAGCTTGCGAAAGGTTGCTGGTTTGAATCCAGGTGCAGCCAAGGATTGTATCCTTGTATAACATTACATTATATTAAATTGTGCACATGAAACCGCCTGTCTCGCAATCACAAGGTTTCATCACTTACTCATTTAGTTTTGTGAACGCTTTTGCATTTCGTTTAACACGTTTTGTAAATGTTCAGCAATAGCATGTTCATTGTATCAGTTCAGTTTAAGGGATTTGTATACAGTGCACATTGTTTTCATTTATTTTAGAGGTGACCTGGCTCAACCCATGATGCTCAAATCCTGCTAAAAAAATCGTTTTTTTTCAGGCCTTTGAAGGAAATCAGCCTCCTTTATAAGCTATTGTTATTGCAAACAGTACATACATGATCATGAAAAATTTCACTGAAAACGAAAGTAGCCAACATGTGAAGAGACTGGGCCAATAAAACTACAGCTGCCAATATTGCAACGTGCACTAAAATGAGGATAAGAATTCACAACATTTTACGTGTATGGTATTGCAATATTCTGGCAAGACTTCAAGAGAGGGTAAACATCTTGACATATGTTAATGTTCTTATAGCAAATGACTTGAGAATAAAAGCAAAACGTGCATCAGAAGAAAAATGATCTTGTACATCTCAAGCTGAATTGCTGAGGAAGATTTTTAAGATCTGGTGCATGTCAAATAGCATTGTTCGTAATGAAGAAGAATGCAGTAATAAAAAGAATGTAATCATACATTAGTTTAATAATTATCAGCTTCAATTTTATTTGCCACTTTACTTAAAAATGCTGCAATATTCAGTCATTATTCTTGCCTTCTACAAAATGTTACAAAGATGACAGCTAATTAAGATCACAATCAGTAGCAGACGACAATTGGGCAATGTGAGATATGAATACCTAAACAATAAGCAGGTCACGTGACATTTTAGATCTAGCTGTACTCTCATAATTATGAGATCTTCTATTTCTGCATTTAAAACAAATATATTCATGCTTGCAAATCAATTTTTTTTTAAAAATGAACTTTGTTATTAGTTGGAGACTAAAAATACTGGAACAATTTCAAATTATCAGCCTGAAGTAGCGCAGAAATTTCCAGAACCTTGTAGTTTTTAACTTCCGTTTTCACCCGGTCGTTTGCTACATCAGTTAGAACTCGGAGCAAATATATGTAAATGTGACTCCACGTATGTAGTTTGAGAGAGACTGAGAAATACAAGCATTTGAAGATAAATTAAGTTGAACTATGAAGATTCTTCAGCATATGTAATTGTAATCCAGAACAATTTAACTGAAGTGACAGGTTCAAC
The DNA here is from genome assembly GCA_004794575.1 of Lanistes nyassanus. NCBI lineage: Eukaryota > Metazoa > Mollusca > Gastropoda > Architaenioglossa > Ampullariidae > Lanistes > Lanistes nyassanus. Next base: position 57,187 of record SMGT01005395.1, read on the forward strand.
GCAAGTTCAAAATTTGGCCAGTGCATCATCTGGTAAATAATTCGAAAGTCTTTATATTCATTTCAGTTCATGTTTCATTATTTTTATTTCGTGGTAACAGGTGTGAAATGTAAAGAGATTTGTCTTTTTTTTTCTTTTAGCTCTTTTTTCTGCATTTACTTTTTTTCCGAGTCGGCGAGTGGGTTTGTGTAGGGGATACTGTGGGTTGGTGGGTGGAAGGGGAGGGAAGTCGATACTCTTCGAAATTTTAAAATTCAGAGACCATTGTCTTCTCTCTTTCTCTCTCTCTCTCTGCAGTCTCTTTCTCTCCTCCGTTCGTTCGTTCGAGTGAAAGAGAGAGAGAGAGAGATAGAAAAAAGAGGGGGAGAGAGAGTTCACACTCGGTGGAAGCGACAACTGTTGTTACGATGCCAATGATAGTTGTAACTGGGTTTGATGCATTGGATTGTTTGTGCTGAGCTTGACGCAGCAAGCGTGATCTTTTGAAATGTTGTAAACACGCAGAGCAGTACTACGATGAATGTAGAGAAAGTTATCAGTGATTTTGTCGGTCTATGAATACTTCGATTTGATTTGTGATCTAACATTCAGCTTTGTGTAAAAGTAACTGGCTAGGCTGAGAGTTAGTAGATCGTGAGGCCGTACAGTCACGAGAATTGTGTGGAATCTTGCATTTGATTGCAGGGCCACGGTTTTTCTTTACGTTCGTCACGTTTTTTCGCTCGACGTTCGTTGTTCTTTCTTTCCCTTTCGTCATACGGTTCTTCATCTTCTTTACGTTTTCTTTTTCACGATCTTTCCTCACCCATTCCACGTTTCCTTCGTCATTCGGTTTATTTCCTTTCCCTACACGTTCGTCTCTCGAGTTTCTTTTTCCTAGTTCTGTTATCCATTTCGGTTTTACCACGTGCGCGGGGTCTGTGTAGTAGGATAGTAGTGTATCAATTATATGGTTGAGGACAGCGTTAGCAGGGGTGATTTATTGTTGTCGCTTTTGCGAGAATTCTTGTTCATTTATTTCTATGTCCATGTCTGTTAGTATTATGTTAATAAATGTCATGTTTGTTGCGTCTGTAGTTGAGTATTGTGCAATTTGGACGCCTGTGTGAGTGAGTGCCTAAACCGGGATTGAGCCCACGTAAATAAATTCTTTTGTAACTCCAACGGCGCACACTGGTAAATTTGCTCTTTCCCATTTGGGCCACGTGTGTGCCGGTTACAGTAGTAACACCAGCAACATGTCACAGGTCAAGCAGCAAGAAGGCTACCTTTTCTCTATCCCGCCTTCTGTTTTTGTTCAGTATGACACAGTTCCTCCAGTCTTGTTTTGCATTTCTGAAGTTTGGGGCTATCGGGCAGATCAGGTACTGGAAAAAGCCCGCATCTTTTTGCTTGTAAAAGGCTTCAGGTGTAGGACCGTCCGCACCTAACAAAGTGCTCTAACCAGTACAAGTGCTGTCAAAAGTAAGGTGCATTAAATATTGCCCGAGACTCGTCTATATGTGGATAGAAAGATTGCCATGCAGATCACAAGGTTTTTGCTTTGCGTAACGGTCGTATAGTGCTACAACAATAAAACGCTAAATATTCTTACTGCGACCCTGCAGAAATCGAGTGAAAGTTTCATTACCTTTGTGATTTACCACGTAATAGAGGAAGGCTCTGTCATACACTTCGTAACACAACATAGTAAACTCGAACTTGGGAAGACGCCTACCTGTATATTTTTCACATCTAACAGCCATTAATTTCACTTGCGCTATGTTTGCTTATGTTACATTAACGGTGCTTTTGGCTGAATGACAAGGTGTTGTATCAGTGATTTGTGAATGTCTCACCCATTGACAACGACCGAGGGGTCGGGAAAAAAAAGAGGAATCATCGAGTCGATCTCTTGTTTACTCGCTGGGGTTTTTTTCGAATGTACTTGAAAAAGTGTCACAGAAGTAGGGGACAAAAGAACACTTATTGCAAGCCTATCTAAACTGTTGATATATGCTGCTACACTAGTTATGTGTAAAACATAAGTTAAATAGAAATATTATTGGACAGTTTATATTAACATACCAAAGATTTTCACACTTAATGCTGTTGAATTATTTGTATACATTGTTTATCTGGCAATCTAAGATGTGCAGAACAACCAGGACGACATACACACTGGTGACGTCACAGAAGACCCCGTCGGAGGGTGTAACACTTCTGCCTTGTTTCATTCAATCGAACAGACGCCAAACTCGATGAGTGCGCGTCCCAAACTTTATTTGTTGAACATAAACCGTTGCAGGTGGTGGCCGGCTTCTCATGCAACCTGTTCCATAGTCTAGTGGCTATTATAGGACCTCTTCTCTCTCACTACTGTCTACCTTATCAATGACACAGACTGAAGCCTGCTCTTCTCTATTTTCTAACTTTTGCCTGGCCGCTAAAGGCAGTGGCTTCTTCCAGAATATAGCTCCTTAGTACAGCTGCAGCGGAGGCGCATATAGAAGATAGCCCTGTGGCCCATCCTCTACTGTGCCCCTCCGATCTTCTGCCTGCTAACTCCTGCCTTGGGCCTTCATGGTCAAAACTTTCTAAGTCCTATGACCAGCAAGCATAAGCCCTAAGGGCCGGGCGTAAGCCCGAGCACGCTTCTTCCGTCTGTATCCTTCGCTCTCTTGGTCTAATCTCCGTCTCAATCTCTCTGATTCTCGCATGTCCCCCTGTTCTTATTCCTCCCTACTCCAACGCCCTCTACATCACATGGTCTATTCTTGTAAACAGCATCACGAGTTTCCAAGGCCAGCGACCGGACGTTACTAATACATTCATGATCAGTTGTCGCACTGCTGTCGTCTGCTGTCCTTGACTGTTGGACCTGGGAGGTGGGTTAACTACCCCCTTTCTCCAGCACATATTGTTCTCTGGGAAAGCACGAAATTTACTTCCCTGAACTAAATGACCCTCTAGTTTACACTGCGTGAATAATGCTATTTTTACACGCTAGGTCTCAATTTCGTTACAAGGGTGACCAGCAGTGGTTACCCAAGAGCAGTGCTAAAAAGCAAAGTAGGTGAACGTAACTCACAACTTCACGTCAGCCATACACCCAACGCTCCATACTCCGTACTCCTTAAAGCTATACTGTAAAAAAGAAGTGTTTAAACTAGAACACTTAGTTTGTTTCCGAAACAACGCATTTTACAGTGATCTAGAACGCTTTAGCGTAAAGTGTTCTTGTCTGTGTTGTCGAAAGTGTTCAAATGGCCTGTAAATTGTATAAATGATGTTCTGATAATGTTCCAAATGTGTGCGTGCAGCAAGTGTTAACTCAAGTAGGGGTATGTTTAGCACACTTAAAACACGTAGCACACATCTAATGTACTATTTACACACGCTGCACATATTTTAACAGATTTTGCACGTAATTAGTGTTAAAAATATTTAGAGTGTACTTGCAAACGGGCGTTTACACGACGAGAAAACAAGGATATATCTTGTAAAAAAGGTCATTTTAGAAATTGGAGCAAGATATGCACACATACACCCTCTTTGTGTAAAGGCAGATTTTCGAACAGTAAATCAAAAAAAAAAAGTTTTGTCTGATGTCATGCATTTTACACAATATAAGTTATTTAGTTTCTTTTAAAGAGGCTTTGCTTGTTTAACTTAAATTACAATATGTAACATCATTCTAAGTGAAAATTTCAGTAACAATCCTTGTATGAGAAAAATGTTTTGTTGATCAACAAAATGATTATTCAAAGGTTGTGTTGATCACAGTCTCTGAAATTTGATTGTTTCGTTAAGGCATTCCACTATTTCTTTAATAGATTTTTACTCTGTGACGTTCTGCAAACATCTATACATGTTTTCCAGGTGTGTTTGAGGTGACGGTTGACCGGCCTTTCGGCTGTTCTACGTGTGACGTTCTTCGCCAGTTGTGATCCCCTCAACAGACGCAGGCTAACACATAGGGGTGGGCGAACATACCCGTGCCAGACTTGTGGCAAGTCTTTCTTCAACAGCTATAAGCTCGAAACCCACTTAAAAACACGCACTGGCGACTGCCCATATGTATGCGGCACATGCAGCAAAACATTCGCGAAGAAACATCACCTCACACGGCCCTTGACAATACATGCTGGTGATCGATGATACAGATGTGACACATGTGGTGAAACATTCGTGCAAAGAGTAACCTTACAACACACGTAATATTACATACTGGTTACCATCGGTACATGTTATACATGTAGTAAAATATTTACACAGAAAAGTAGCCTCACATGTCAAGTAAGAATGCATACTGGCGACCATCCTTGCCCATGTAACACATGTGGTAAAACATTTACGCAGAAAACTGACCTCACAAGACACCCGAGAAAACACACTGACAGCCGTCCATACCCGTGTGACACATGTGGTAAAACATTCACACGAAAAACCGACCTGACTAGACACATGAGAATACACACTGACGACTGTCCATACAAATGTGACACATGTGGTAAAACATTCAAGGTTAAAGGTAACCTTATAACACACATAAGAACACACACTGACGATCGTCCGTACAAATGTAACACATGTGGTAGAACATTTAAGCAGAAACGCAGCCTTAAAACACACATAGGAATACACGCTGACGATCGTCCATACAAATGTGACACGTGTGGCAAAACATTCACGCAGAAAATTGTCCTGACTGGACACATGAGAATACACACTGACGATCGTCCATACCAATGTGACTCATGTGGTAAAACATTCAAGTGGAAAGCTACCCTTATAACACACATAGGAATACACACTGACGATCGTTCATACAAATGTGACACATGTGGTAAAACATTCAAGCATAAAGGTAACCTTATAACACACATAAAAACACACACTGACGACCGTCCATACAAATGTGACACATGTGGTAAAACATTCAAGAGTAAAGGTAACCTTATAACACACATAAAAACACACACTGACGACCGTCCATACAAATGTGACACATGTGGTAAAACATTCAAGAGTAAAGGTAACCTTATAAAACACATAAAAACACACACTGACGATCGTCCATACAAATGTGACACATGTGGTAAAACATTCAAGGGTAAAGATAACCTTATAACACACATAAGAACACACATGGACGACCGTCCATACAAATGTGACACATGTGGTAAAACATTCAAGGGTAAAGTTAACCTTATACCACACATAAAAACACACACTGACGACCGTCCATACAAATGTGACACATGTGGTAAAACATTCAAGAGTAAAGGTAACCTTATAAAACACATAAAAACACACGCTGACGATCGTCCATACAAATGTGACACATGTGGTAAAACATTCAAGGGTAAAGATAACCTTATAACACACATAAGAACACACACTGACGATCGTCCATACAAATGTGACACATGTGGTAAAACATTCAAGCGGAAATTTGTCCTGACTAGACACATGAGAATACACACTGACGATCGTCGATACAAATGTGACACATGTGGTAGAACATTCAAGCAGAAACGCAGCCTTAAAACACACATAGGAATACACGCTGGCGATCGTCCATACAAATGTGACACCTGTGGCAAAACATTCAAGCAGAAAATTGTCCTGACTAGACACATAAGAATACACGCTGACGACCGCTCATACTAATGTGGCACATGGTAAAACATTCACACCGAAAACTGACCTGCCTAGACACATAAGAATACACGCTGACGACCGCTCATACTAATATGGTACATGTGGTAAAACATTCACACAGAAAACTGACCTGACTAGACACATAAGAATACACACTGAAAACCGTTCATACTAATGTGGCACATCTAAAAAATTCACACAGGAAATTGACCTTACTAGAACACACACTCGCAACCGCTTATACACATGTGGTAAATCATTTGCACATACAAAGAACCTCGAACACACGATAACACACACTGTCGAACGTCTCACCAAAGATAGCACACACAATAAGTTATACACACAAAGTGCTTCCCTCAAAAGAAAGATGAGGACATGTTATAACCAGCATTACGTATGTCTCACGTGTCAAATTTTATTCGTACACAGTGGAGAACTCACTTCTCACCTGACCCAAACTCACCCTAACTTTACTGATGATCGGCATGTGCCGTGATAGCTTACAACAGACTCAAGCCATGTGGAGCTTTTCCGTTTGGGAATACGATCGCTTGCAGGAGTGTAGATAAAATCACTCTCGTGCAACCAGCTCTCGCACTAGCAATCACCTGGTGACATCGAAACGGACAAGAAACTAGACTTTACGGATTGCTGCAAATCGAAATGTAAGTCTACCTTCAGCTCCAGTCGAACTACATTCGCCGAAATAGTGCCGACTGCTACGAACCAGATTCAAGGCGATTTTTTTAAAATCTCAAACAAATGACCGACAAAAGTGGACAATGTTGTGGATCGCGTGGGACCCAGAAAAGTGTTTGTATTGAAATGGTATTCTTCTGAAGTGTTTCAGTTTGAACAGCCTTCGTCATATTTATTGCTGGGCGAAACTGTGTGTTTGACAAAGAGAATATGATCAAACAAGAACAAATGAGGACAGCGCTATAAATCGCGTATATGCGCGTATGTTCCGCGAAAATTCAGAAAATCCAGCAGTGTATATGCGGACTGTTCTGTTCTTTAATTAAACATACTTGTTTGCATTCAGTTGCCTCTAGAATTGTCATAATAAATAAAATTCGATTTTTTGTGGTTTACGACTGACTTATCATTACAAGTAAAAGAAGAGAAAGTTTATGCGTTATTTGAGAGAGCAATTGTGCCTGAAGAGTAAATGAACGCACATGGATGATGTTTGCGATACCAGTGTGTAGCAAGAAAAGCGAGGTTACCTTGCCTGGGAATCCTGATCAGCTTTTACCTTTGTTTGTAAGCTCTCCGTCCTAAATTGTTACACCTCAGGCACCCTGATATCAGGAACACGACCTCTGTCACTCCCACAGCTGCGCTGCCATACGAGCTCTGTAACAAAATGTGAGCTGGGGTGGGTAAAGCCAGCACTGAATGTTTAAATTAACAGTTGATTCATGAATTGAGGTTGGCTTAGACAACAACATAAAGTTGAGTGCGGTTCTCACAAAGGAGGAAAAAAAATGCATTTAACCTGTAGGGTTCAGAACGTCAACAAGTTTGCGCCGACCTCGGCCAGGCACTGAAGGATGTCCCGAGGATGGAGAATGTTGCCAACCAAGCACAGCTGTACCGGCAACAGTCGCTGGTTATTCAGGCACTACAGTTAGCACCTGCAAGCAGCTGATGAGTTGTAGTATCGCTTGGTTTGGACTGACACGGAGGCTGAGTTACCGCAAGAGGGTGGGGGGTGTAACGTTTCCAGACACCGCCCCTCCTTTCATGCAGCCTAGCTCATCCAGTCGTGCAGACGCCAAACTAGGAGTGCACGTCTCAAACTTTATTTGTTGCTCATTTCAGTGGGTGGCCGGCTTAATCCTGCAACCTGTTATCTAGCGCTATAATTGGACCTCTCTCTTTCTCTACGACCTATCGATGCCTCATGACAGGAGTATGTGGTGGGTGCCCTGCTTAACCCTGCAACCTGTTCTCTAGCGCTATAATTGGACCTCTCTCTTTCTCTACGACCTATTGGTGCCTCATGACAGGAGTCTGCCCTTCTACTACACTCCACTTTTCTTCTTTCTCTGGCCGCCAAAGGTAGTTCTTCTAGCCTGATGCACTTTGTCACGTTTTGGGGTCTGGTGGGTCAAGGAGATTGCACGATAGATTCCAGGTGATCCATCCTCGACTCTCCGGCCCTAATTAAGGTCTAGAATCCCCTTGTTCAAGCCGCCATCTGGCCGCTCACGTCATCACCAGCCCAGGTTTGGTTCCTGTTCACACTTCTGATCAGGGGTGCTGGCGCTAGAAGCAAGGGGCAAGGTGTTACTTACCCAAAGGCACAGCTGGGGAGGGACCAGAGCAGGTGTCAGGCCGGCCAGGTGCGGGTTGGTATGGGCAGGGGAGAATTACGTATCTGGAGGACGCTGCTGTTTGCTAGTATCGAGCACCAAGGGCTTTGATGAAGCCGAGAGGTGTAACCAGCCAGGAATGGGAGGGGGGTAGCTATGTCCACTCTAGGTGTCCATGTAGGGGCGTGTCCTTGTAGCTGACACGGGGTGTGGCTTCTGCTGTCTCTGGCCTGATTGGCTGATATATGTAACCATCTTGTTGACCATGTGTGTGAATAAAGAATATATGGACGAAAGTTTAAAATAAAAGGACTGGTTTAGACAGTCACATCATCTTCCGCCAAAATATCCTGTGACGGGACGTCTTCAGCGAAATCTACAGTGAGGGCATCGTTAGCCTGAATTTCTGTGTGAAGAGCTGCTGTACCAGAAGAACGTGTTTTGTGGTACGTCTGTTGAAGGCTGAAGGATTCAGCTGCAGAATTGAGGTGTCTCGTTCTACTGGACGCGTGGAAGTCTAGTATCAACGGCACGTGGCTTGAGTAGACCAGTTGCATAGAGCAAGGAAATCTGCGATGGCGTTGGTTCCTTCCAGGCTGGTGTGTGACTCTAGCACGTGTTCCTCTGCTGTGGGAAACCTCTACGCTGACCGGGCGGGAGAAGACTGCAGAACATAAAGGAGGGAGACTGAAGACCGCGGACAGACAACCGTCTAAAGCAGGGGGCGAAGGTCCAGCCTTACAAGGAGGCTGTCTGTAACCGAGATCTTGGGCTGAGTTCAATGGGTTGTGTGTCAGCCTTGTGAAACGTAATATCCTCTGTGGCGTGTGTGAACGTCGGCATCGACGTCTGCTGTTACGTGGAGGTGTTCAAGAGGCCTTCAGGGTATCTACTGGTGAAGGAGCGCCCCAACGTACAGACTGTTGTGCGGACTGCATGAAGCATTCGGGAACGAGTGTTGTGTTCTGTGAGTGTTGTGCATCACGTGGTCGTTCTTTTTCTCGTATGCAAAGGCGAGATTAAGGTACGTGATTCATCGTTGTGTTTAATTGCGAGGCGGGTGATGTAGGTTGGTATTAGATGTTAATGGAGACGTAGCTCAAACAGAAGGAAATTGAGGGACGCGTAGAGTTTAAACGAGATGTAACAGATATTGTCTTGATTGTAAATACTCGCTGTTTATATCAACAATTCGTTCTTCTTTTTGTGTTCACCGTATTACGGTGTGTTGTGGTTCTTGATGGGAGACTGTAGGTGGCGGGGGCTCGACGGTATGGTTGAGAAGTCATATTAATTAGTTTTAGTGATACAGTGATAGTTCCATCTACGCATATGTCACCCTTTTGACGGTATTCGTGTGAGCGAGCAGAGGAGACGACCCGTCAAGAGCAAAAGAAACCTCCCAGGTGTGACAGAGATGTTGACATAAATCAGGAGAGCACGTTCACGTCTATAAGTCAACAGGTGAAACAGCCGTCAGAGACAGAGAGGTGTCCACTTAGCCACTAGACGTTATGAAACAGTAACTGAGAGGTCCAATAAGCTACTAAACGTTTTATTACAAAGAAATTAGGTGTATCGTCAAGTGCGCAGACACATGGAGCAGAGAAGAGGGAACTGAATAAAAAATTTTTGGGACGTGCACGCGCCTTCTCAGGCGTTGCCAGTACGACAGTGGAAAGAAGGTTGCGTAGTGAGAGGAAGGTGACAGTGAAATGTCACTCCTCTTTCACTTTTCACTCGTCCAGGACACGAGCCTGCTTTTTGCACACACTTGGAACACGCATGTACTCTTTGTACATGATACATGGTTACAATGAAAACATATGTGTCACTGGGTTTTGTTTTGCATGAAAAAGATCTGCACAAGATGGGGGGTGGGTGGGGGAAATATTTGGCAGGTATGGTACCACTTCCAACAAAACGAGAAGATCCAACTTGCTGTCCTTATTTTAAGGCAAAACTTTGGAAATACGTGCGTCTGCGGTTGCAGAAAGGGGAAAAGGGTTCAGGGAACCACGTTTTATGACATGTCATTTTAAGGTGTCTTCTCATACACGCAATTGCTGTTTACACCTGGACAGTCTCGTTCAAAGGTGATGAATGTGGAGTGTATACATAGACAATTTTAATTTTTGGTGTGATTAGCCTTATGATAAGAGTGGTAGTTAAACGTTCATCCAATAATCTGCAGAAAGACTTGATGCAATAGCTATTCAGGGACACAGAACACTATATCATCGGGACTTCAGTAGGAAATATTTGTTTCTGCATAGAAGGCTCTTACCTCTAGGTTTTTTTCGAGCTTTGAAGGCATTTTTATTCCTTCTGCGGACTATAGAGTTCTTTTACAGTTTTTGTCAACTTGCTTTGTTGGACAGTTGCAGCCTGGCTTAGGGTGGACCTGTATGTAGGGAGTGGATGTTGAAGTCACAGCCCAGAAAGCAGTCCGCAGAGAATACAGCAGGACACTGGACTCACGAGCTGCACTCCCTATGGATTCTAAATACTGCAGTGTACTGTAGCACATTAAATCCGCAAACAAAACACATCATTCTGCTTGTGTTTAGATACTCCTTGATAATTTTATCATGGAGACTAATGTGTAATATTAAATAGCGATAATGAAGAGCATTTAGTACACAGGTAATTTGACATCCACTTAAAGATTGGATTTGGAAACCAACGTTTAACTAGCATTGAATCTTAGCAAGGCAGTTCAGCCACACAGACACACGGACGTGTTCTATACCAAAAAAATTGGTTTTGTGGTCAAATCCCTCCTCTATCTCTAGGGAAAAACGACAATGAAATCGTTAAACTGTAGTATGTAGAACACCTACAATCTCTTAGAATAAATGAAATATAATTACAGAACAGTAAAATAGAGTAAAGCAGCAAAATTAGTAACGTAGCAAAGAGAGGGTTGAAGGAAATGAACTTGGCAGATCCTCAAAAAGATCTGCTATCTGCATACGGTTATGTCGAGTGTTTCAAGTAGTTCCTGTTGGAGTGAAAATTTGATAATTTAAGCGCTCGGTCCTCATTTGTTCTTTATTACTGAATAACGATTGTTATTGTTATGATTACACATATGCATCACACACGCATATCGGCATACATACGCACTATTCACATTCACAAACGCGCAGCCATGTACGCACAGAGCTTTACTGTTCAATTTAAACTATACACAATTTCATGTAAAACAACAACAACAAATAAAAAGAACCACCCCAACACATTGGCCCACATACATCTAATTATAAATACACATTGGCCCAAATATGTCTTGAGTAATTAAAATCACAGTCATCTCCAAGTTACATCCCATTTGAACCATTTTTATCAACCTGCTTCCTCCACATGCACGCACACAGATCGTGTGAGAAGACACACTGGAATTGAGAATTTCGTTAGCCACGTGACAGGATACGACTGAGTCTAGCGGGTTGAAGAACTGTGTGCACTGAGATGAAGTTTGGGTCAACAAATTGAGTTAATGGGCGCAACCATTTATTAGAGGGAAGACTGACATTTTGAATTCGTTCTTAATGATCTCCCCCCCCCCTCCTCCTCTCTCTGTCTGTTGTTGTGTACGTGGGAATACGCTTGTGCACGCACGCACGTTCGTTCTTGTGGACGCTTATGTGTGTTTGCCGAAAGCTATCTGTTTGCTTGCAAATAAATTGCCACAAAAGTGTGTGTTGAAGGAAGAAATTTCATTTAATTAAGTCTAGAAGAATTGTGTTCCCTGTAGTCTAACTTGATTTTCGATTGACTGTTGCCGGGTGATTGCTAGTGTGAGATTTAAGTGCATGAGAGACAAATATTTACCTACACTTCTGCTGACGTTCGATTCCCAAGCGAGAACGCTCCAGATGATTCCAGTCTGTTGTGAGCTAACAGGTGAGCTAACAGATGAGAACTGTTTTGTCTATTGTAGTGACATTCTTTCTTTAAAAAAAAAAACTCCACACGTCAAATACTTGTACGAAGGATGTTAGGATGAGTTTGGAAGTGCGTTGTGAGTTGCCCACTGTGTACAAATAAGATTCGACACTCGAGACACGCGTAGTGCTGGGGATCACAGTATGTTCCCACGTGTCTGTTGAAGGAAGCACTCGGAAGGTTTGTGTGCAGCATTTTTTGTACGGGGTGGGCAGTACGTGCGATCTCGTCCTTCGTGAGATTGCTTGGATGTCTGAATGTTTTGCCATATGCGTAGGGACGATGGTCGGCATGTGTTCTAATGTGTTTAGTGATGTAACGTTTCTTCGTGAATGTTTTACCACATGTGTCACACGCTAAGCACGGTCGACAGCATGTATTCTCATGTGTGATTTGATGTGACCTTTCTGGGTGAATGTTTTACCACATCTGTCACATGCGTACCTCTCCCACGGACCGCTACCTTGGTGTGGTGGGAGGGCTTGAGTGTCTCAATAACCCCGAGAGGCTGAAGCTGAGGGCACACAGGGACCAGGCACAGAGGTCAGCATTCAAATACCATGTGCAGAGCCTGAAAGATGCCAAGAAAGCTACAGAATACCAGTGCAGCTTGAACCGCCTTGAGGCACTATCACAGCTGGAGAAAGAGACGGTGGAAGACCACTGGCTGGAGCTGAAGAGAGTCTGGAGGGACACCTGCCAAGAAGTCCTGGGGAAAAAGAACAGAAAGCACAAGGAATGGTTGACACCGGGCACATGGGATCTTGTGACTGAAAGAAAAGAACTCAAAAAAGAAAATTAATAACTGTCAAAATCATCAGGAGAAGACGGATCTCCAAGCACAGTACTGGGAGACAAATCGGATGGTGGAAAAGAGCTGTAGAGCGGACAAGAGGAAATTCATCCACGACCTTACAGAGGAGGCAGAAACAGCAGCTGGGAAATGGGACATGAAGCGATTGTATGAGATCACCAGAACTCTCGCAGGCAAGAGCAAACAGCCATCATGTGCAACAAAGGACAAGGAAGGCCCCTCCATCACCAACGAAGGCCAAGAACGAATGAGATGGGTCGAGCATTTTGCAGAAGTCCTCAACAGGCCACCTCCAGTGCAGCCTCGACTCATCCCACCAGCAGACAGCCTTTTGGACATCAACCCAACCCACCCACCAGAGCCGAGATCATCATAGCAGTAAAAGAAATCAAGGCTGGGAAAGCAGCAGGTCCAGATGGTATCCCACCTGAAGCCCTAAAAGCGGACATCATAACAACCACGAACATGCAATACCCTCTGCTTCAGAAAGTCTGGGAGCAGGAAAGCGTGCCAAAAGAGTGGAGGAAAGGGAATCTGGTGAAACTTCCCAAGAAAGGCGACCTCTCCAACTGCAACAACTGGCGAGGCATCATGCTCCTATCTGTAACTAGCAAGGTACTCACACGAATCATGCTGCTGAGACTGAGGGAGGTTCTAGACAAATGACTGCGAGATGAGCAAGCAGGCTTCAGGAAGGACAAATCTTGCACGGACCACATTGCAACATTGCGCATCATCATAGAACAGTCACTGGAATGGCAGTCTCCACTTTACACAATCTTTGTAGACCTTGAGAAGGCCTTTGATAGTGTAGATAGAGAGGTCGTCTGGAAACTTATGGCACATTATGGGATACCACCAAAGTTCATCTCCATTATCAAACAACTTTACAACAACTCCACATGCCAGGTTGTGCATAAAGGAAAAATGACAGAGCCTTTTGAAGTGCGGACGGGGGTGAGACAGGGCTGCATGTTGTCACCAACCATCTTCCTGCTGGTAGTAGACTGGATTATGAAGAGTTCTACGCAAAATGCCAACACAGGAATTCGCTGGTCCTTCACTAAAATCCTGGAGGACCTAGACTTTGCAGATGACGTCAGCCTCCTGTCGCACAGACAACAAGATGCACAGCAGAAACTCACACGTCTGTCAGAGGAACCAGCAAAAACTGGCCTCAAGATCAACACTAACAAAACAGAAACCATGAGGATTAACAATCAGCAGCAAGACCAAATCCAGCTGCAAGGAGTTGACATCAAGGACGTGGACAAGTTTGTCTACCTGGGCAGCGTAGTAAGCAAGGATGGACGAGCAGATGAGGACATCAGGAGCCGCATCAACAAAGCCAGGCATGCCTTCAACACCTTACGTCCCATCTGGAACTCCACAGCCCTTTCACAACAAACCAAAATTCGTATTTTTAACACCAACGTGAAAGCAGTCTTGCTTTATGGTTCGGAAACCTGGAGATTGACCATGACAATCACAAGTAAGCTCCAAACCTTCATCAACCGCTGCCTCCGAAACATCCTGCACATCCGATGGCCAGAGAAACCTTCCAGCATCAGCCTATGGAAGAGATCAAAACAGATCCCCATCGACCGAGAAATCAGAAGAAGAAAGTGGGGTCGGATAGGCCACACCCTCAGAAGGACCTCTGATAACATCACAAGTCAAGCTCTTGAGTGGAACCCACAAGGGAAAAGAAAAGTTGGCCAGCCAAGACAGACATGGAGGAGGTGCAGTAGCCTCCCATGTTTTAGCCCAGAGAGGGATTAATTGCCATAGCAACTTGCTTTGTTCGACGCCCAAAATAATTTCATGATCAACATGATACTAAAGGAATTGTATCACAAGTACAAAGACTTTCCCAACGGGCGCATTCTATGAACACACGAAATGAAGCTCTTCTGTGCTGGACTGGAGGCTTGCTTGTTGTTTGGAAACATGGAGTTGATCATGTTCTATGTATTTAAGCCAATTTGCTACTTTGTCTAGGTCGTCCTGCACCTTTTCTACTCCTAAAAATCTAGGTTTGAAGTTTTTCGTATTTCTACTTTTCCTAACAATGAGGTGTCATCAGCAAATTGTTTTATTTTAACACACCTTACATATTTAGGGAGTTCTGCAATCATAATGTTAAAGAGTAAGGGGCTTAAAACACTTCCTTGGGGTACTCCATTGTCTAAGTGAACCTCCTTGGAGGTTCTGTCCTCTACTCTTACTTTGATTTTTCTACCTGACATGAAGGATTTTTTGACCTCGACCACTTTAGTAGGGGTGCCTATTTGGTATAGTTTTTGGATCAGACCGTCATGCCAGAGCATGTTGTATGCCTTTTCGATGTCCAAGAACACTCCACATAGGTTCACTCTCTTTTCTGTCCTACAGTTTATTATCTCTTGCTGTAAGGCCGTGATGTCGTTCATAGTGCTGCGCTTCTTCCTAAATCCACTTTGCTCTGGGGGAAGGATTTTCGCAGAAATTGTTTAGTCTGGTTTTGACTATTGTTTCTAGTACTTTTTCTAGCTGTGATGTAAGTGCTATTGGTCTGTAGTTAGAAGGAGCTGTTTTTGTTTTTTTCCTGGTTTAGGGATGGGGGCCACTGTAGCTACTTTCCACTGATTTGGGTTTCTTTTTCGAGTATTTCGTTAAATGGCTTTAACATTAGGTATTTTGTGCTGGAATGGCTTTTTTGGAGCATTTCGTATGTAATCATGTCAGGGCCTGGAGCTGAACTTTGCTTTTTGGACTTTAATGCTCTTTCGAGTTCGTGCATAGAGATTTCAGTAGCTAGTTTGCAGGGGTCTTCTTTGTTAGATGGAGGCGTAAAATTTCTTTCTGTTGTTTCTTTGTGTATTTTGAAGTCGGGGTCTAAGTTTGCATTTGAGCTGGCTTCCTGAAATGTTTCTACCAATAGATTTGCTTTTTCTAGGTTAGTTTCGTATTTCTGATTGTCTTTGATCAGGGTAGGCATGGAAGCCCTTGGGCCTTGGTTCAGTCTTTTGATTTTTTTCCAGCTGTTGTTTAGGCTTGCACTAAGATTTAAGATCGCTGGACCTCTCGCTGTTGAAGGTGTTATATAACGTACTTGACAACGTTTCCTGTCTTTAACTGTCGATTTTATCTCAAGTCAAATACGTTGTACGCAACCGATTTAATAGTTTCAATTCTTTCTTTCATTCTTTCATTCTTTCTTTCTTTCTCTCTTTAACTTTTTCCATCGTACTGTGAATATATAACAACAATTGAATCAGCACCATATTTGCACATGACTATGAATAGATAGGTTGTGAATGCATTGGTGAAATTTAGACTGTTTTTTAAAATAGAATTTTCGAGCAGAAACACAGATGTGACCAGTGGCGCTATGAATGTTTATCGCTTGTGTCATACAGTTGTCGAAGACGAGGTGCATTTTGTTTTGTGTTGCCCGACTCTAGAATCTCTGAGAAACGATCTTATTCCTGTTAAATTTAGCACATTTCCTAAAAGGTTTCAGCTTGGTTGTTTTTTTTTTGTGCTAATAGCGAATCTTCGTTTGTAATTAAGCAGTATATCTATACAAGGTTGAGAAGTTTTTTGAACATATAAGCGCATAGAAATGTTTGGCATGCTAATATATTGGTTTGTGTAAAGAATTTTATTTATTTAGTCACTTTACTTATTCATGGTGTACAAACTTCTCTCTTCCTAAAGGATCCTTTGCCCCTTTGGACTAAAATTTCTTTCTGTCTTTCCTTTTCCTTTCTTTCTTTCTTCAAGTCTCTCCTCGTTGATGAGTACATTTGACCATACACAGGCAATACTCATGAGCGCGGTGACCCCTGAGGGTGAGGTTAGGGTTAGGTTAGGTCATCCATCCGATCGTCTCAACAATTAAAGAATTGATCTGTGTTCACGAACTAAATTAGAACAGACCCGAACGGTCATCGATGCTAATCTTAATCTCGCTGCGGGGCATGTCACCATTAGCCAAAGAGGCTGGCGACGGGGGCACTTTGGCAGTGACGTAATCACTAATGAACGTTGAATAGATGCGAGATCGGCTATTGAGTGACGCCATGGGGTGGGGGTAGGTGAGTGTGTCACACCTTGGAGAATTGAGGTGGCGGGGGAGGGGAGTGGTTGAATAGGGCAGCGATTCTGGAAGTCTTATTTCACTCGTAAAATCGCTCTCTCTCTCTCTCTCTCTCGTGAGAAGTCAAAGCTCCCCCTCCCACCCCAAGAAACAGTTTTGTCATACTCTTTACAACACTGACCGGACGAGTTGACCTTGACATCGGATCAACACACTGTAACAGACGTTATGTCAGTGTTTAGGTCTATGGATGGAAAGTCGGCAGTATGGTGGACAGGATTGGACCCAAAGAAGACGTGAAAATGCTTGTGCGCATGTGCGTGCGTGCGTGTGTGTGTGTGCATTTTGGTTTTAAATAATAAATGTGGATTTGTACCTGTCACGTGTTGGGGTCTGGTGGGTCAAGGAGATTGCACCATAGATTCCAGGTGTGATCCATCCTCGACTCTCAGGCCCTAATTAAGGTCTATTATTCCTTGTTCAAGCCGCCATCTAGCCGCTCACGTCATCACCAGCCCAGGATTAGTTCCCTGTTTACACTTATGACCAGGAGTGCTGGCCCCAGAAACCAGGGGCAAGGTGTTAATTACCTGGGGCTGCTGGGGTGGGATTAGTGACGGTGTCAGGCTGACCAGGTGTGCGTTAGTTGTTCAGGGAAAGGTTACGTCGCTGGAGGAACCAGTGACGCGTAGCATCGAGCATCAAGGGCTTTGATGTAGCGATGGGTGTAAACGACCAGGAAAGGGGAGGGGGTAGTTGTGTCCACCCTAAGCGTCCACTTA
>SMGT01005395.1:75773-92425 GCA_004794575.1 Lanistes nyassanus
GAGCCCTAGAGTTGAAACGAGTTGTAGCATATATTGTCTTGATTGTAAATACTCGCTGTTTTCTATCAACAATACATTCTTCTTTTTGTGTTCACTGTATTACAGTCTTTTGTTGTTCTTTATGGGAGACTGTAGGTGGTGGGGGCTCGGCCATATGATTAAGAAATCATATTAATTAATCTTAGTAATACAGTGATTGTTCCACCTACGCATATGTCACACTCTTGACGGTGGTCGTGAGAGCGAGCAGAGCAGACGACCCGTCAAGAGCAAAAAGAAATCTCCCAAGTTGTGACAGTACCACACGTGGTAGGGACAGTGGCAGGGACACACATACACACACACATACTTGAACAATTATATTGTCACGAACCCCGTGACAAGTGAAGTGAAGTTATGATAAGATCGGCCTACCATACGAGTGGTTGAACGGTATAGCCGAACTGCACAGCGGGGGAGGGTGAGCTCGTTCCTTGGGGAATTGAGAGGGAGTTAACGAAAAACTGTTGTGAACTGAGAACTTGAGAGAGATGATGTAGGAAACTGATGTGTGGGAACGTGATGGAGCGTACGCGCTGTGTTTGATGTGACCTGCTCCTTCAATCGCTGAACTGAAGGTATTATGTATTAGCAGGATTTTCTTTGTGTGTGTGTGTGTATTGTTAATATAGTTTTTTATGTGCTAAATTACTGGGTAATTTATATATGATCTCCAGAATATTCGGCTAAATTGTATATTTTCCTGATGAAGTGATTTCATGTACGATCAATCGTCCTGATAGCATTGTAAGAGAATTTTGATTGACAATGCTGCAGTTTGAATTTACCTATTCTATAGTGAGGGGTGATTGTATGGTGAACTTGATTGTTAGGGAGGTATAGATCAAAGCTAGGTAGTAAGTTTGAAAAATCTTAGGAGTTCCAGGTAGGGGTAAAGAGACCCCTGTACAACGCCAGGACTCGTCCGCCCTAGAGCCGAGACCTGTCGATTTTGGAAGTGGAGAGTGGGAAGAGGTGCAAACAGGAGGCGACCTCGTGACCAGACCAGCGGGAGCGTGGAGCGCACCCGAGTATCGAGGCGAGAGAAGTCCGACCGTGTCGCACGTGGCCGCGACCAGGACAGTTGTTGGGGTCCCGCCTGATCGCCGGAGTGACGCAGAGTGAGGCGTGCGATCTACATTCATAACCTAAGGGCAAGCCAGGTAGGCGAGAAATTTGCGTCTTTTTCGGGAGCGACGGCGCATATCGGGAACACGTCACTGAGACGAGATCAGTAGAGGCCCGCATGAAGACACGAACTTTTACTAGAGAAAAATCGGAACTATTAGCTGTGACGTTGTTACGTAGATCGTGATACGACGGCGGCTTGGCGCGTGTAGGCCTCGGAGACGCTACGTCGAGATGTAGAGCTGACTGATGCGAACTTGTGGAACTGTGTGTCTTCCGAACTGGGAGCTTCTGAGAAATATATTCCGTGGAGACGACCGTGTACGTCTCGGAGAAAAAGTTGACTACTTGGAACTTGTATAACTGATACGGCTAGAACTGTTAACTTGAGATTTCGGACTTATTGTTCATGAGAAGGGAGACCTGAAGACAAAACTTAGGGGAGATAAATATTCAGGATTATGTTAGTGCAGAGGTGCACAGCCGGAACAATTAGTGCTTAGTGAAGGAAATATTGGATTTGTCGAGGTTATTGTTTTGCTGATGCTTTTGAAATAAGTGCTTTGGTTCACATGTAAATAAGGGTTCATGGTTGAAAGATAGCATGCAAGTTTTTCCAGTCTATTACAATGGCTGGTTATTAAGTGGATTTTTGTGGGGCTTTTGGGGTCGTTTTGTTGTGGTTGTTGCGAACACCTGGATATTTACATTGTAATAGTAGAGAGCAGGGAGAAGTAGTGGGTGATGAACGAGTGTTGAACTGAAATTGAGGTCTGATTTTTTTTATTGCTCTTTAAGTAAATGTGTGTGAAACCTTGAGGAAGTGGTGTGAAGTAGTTGAAGGGTGAATATTTTGTTGTTGTTGTTGTTCTTGGGTGTTTGAGTTTGAGGAGAAGCATAAAAGGTACTTAAGTTACGTCCAGTGCTCCTGGGTGACAATAAATACTGGTGGGTCCTATTTATGTTACCGGAGTTGAATTTTGTTTGAGTGACAGGAGAGTGAAAGAACACGTGCTCCCACGAGGTCGTCTGACATGGACGGGGGTGGGGGTCGTGACATATATTACATAACTGATAATGGGCAATAAAAAATCTGTGTAAAAGAAATACACCGTTCAAAATAAGGACGTGTCTTTAAAAAACAACTATTTTATGGAGCATCTTTCATATTTACCATCCAATTAGAAATTCCAACACCAAAAGACCTGCAGTGTTATACTGACAGCGCATGTTCACCTTCTCGGCATCCACCCAATGGAACTCACTTCCCCACAACATTCGCCACTCCCCATCACTACAGACTTTCAAACGAAACTTAAAAATTTTTCTTTTCCGCAAGTACCTTGACTGACGTCGCGACTGCCTGTCTTCATTAACTTACAACTTCCTCTGTTCATCCTCCCTCAATTCCACCATTTTCCTTTTTCCTTCTCTCCTTCACAACTTTCCCCCAAGTATATTACCGCCCGCCATTTGTTTTTGTTTTGTTTTGTTTTGATTGTTTGACATGGAGACCACTCATGAGCTTTTAGCTCTTTGTGTCACCATTGATGCGAAAAAATTCGTTTAAATGGCATTTCTTCATAAATAAATAAATAAATTCGACAGTCACTGATAAATTTGTGTCATAACAGTCTGTACCTTGCATTCACGAAGATTGGAGTTAACGACATAAGACCGAAAAATGCGTACGTTACCGCTTTCCGAGTGATCTACAAAATAAAGAATCTCTGCGCAGCAAGTTATAGCTGCCCAGGCTGCTGACGTTCATCTATCTGTGTGTGTGTTCACTGTTTTCATTAGAGTGTCTGTGTGCCTCGTCCGCACGAAATGTGTTATCGGACGTTCAGAATCTGCATTTATTATGATTTATTATTATTGTATGGTTGATGTATGCATTCAAGTGATACCTGTTGTTAACAACTTAGAAGACTTTTCTTCACGGAATGGGATGCCC
The DNA here is from genome assembly GCA_004794575.1 of Lanistes nyassanus. NCBI lineage: Eukaryota > Metazoa > Mollusca > Gastropoda > Architaenioglossa > Ampullariidae > Lanistes > Lanistes nyassanus. The sequence goes on from SMGT01005395.1 coordinate 78,898, forward strand.
AGTGCTGATGAGATTGTCCAAACAACTTTGTAGCTTTCTCACTCTGATTTTAATCAGTCTACTTTATTTTTCTTAAATCAATCTGCACAATCCTAAATCTATTCCTAAATATAAAAAAGGGACCTCCCCTTCCAAAAAAAAAACCCCCACAAAACATTACAAAAAAAAAAATAAATAAAATCACGATTACATGAAAGATCAAAAATTGATTTTTCTCTCATTCACTCCGAATCCATTTGGCTGGAGGAGGCACCTCAGTGTTTAGCAGGTTCTCTATAGCAAGAATACTATATAAAAATATCTATAGCAAGAATACTATAGATATGTATATAATTAAAGCCCAGTTCATTGCTCATTATCGACATGTAATACAGACGGTCAAAGTATGGCCTTGCCTTCAAGCAAACCACCCCAAAACCTAGAGACAAGTTATTCCACTACCCGAATGCGAAGAAGGACAAAGAGTACACAGTCAGTAAGTCATGTATAGTGTTTTGCGTTAGTAGCAGATGACGTGTGGTTGTCTCCCTTGTGCTGACTGGGTGCGTGACGTGGGTTGAAGGGAAAGTTCACAGGAGAGCGTGGGGCGAGTAAGCATTTGTATATCGTTAGAGCAAATAATCTTTCTCTTCTTACCTTATCCGGTGTCAAAGCATGGATGGTCCACAACCAGCAAATGTTGAACGACGAAAAAAACAGAGGATCTTCTGTTCAGTAAAAGAAATGCGGGAGTGACAGAATATCCCACAGCAGTTCGAATTGGTGATGTCGACATCCCTTTCGCCGAGCCAGCAAGAACGGAAACCTCGGTGTTATTATTACCTCTAACATGACACTGGAAAAACACATTTCCAACATCTGCAGATCCGCTTATTTTGAACTCAGAAAAATCAGCAGCTTCCGTCACCTGCTGTCTGACCAGGTTGCAAACACCTTTGTATGTGCCTACGTTCTGTCTAAACTCGACTACTGTAATTCCTTGCTGGCTGGCTGTCCTCTATACCTACTACAGAAGTTACGGAAACTTCAAAACTCGGCCGCTCGTCCTGAAAGCGTGAACGAGGGACGATCTGTCTCCTGAACTGTTGGTCGGTGTTGTGTTTATTTCTCCCTCTGTGTGTGTGTGTGTGTGTGTGTCTGTGTGTGTGCTCGTTGTTTTCATTAGAGTGTCTGTGTACTTCGTCCGCGCCAAGTGTGCATGAAATGTGTTCTCGCGCGTTAAAAATCTACATTTATTATTATTATTATAAAAAAGAAAAGAAGAGAAGTAGAAAGGATATAAAGAATAAATGGAATTAAAGAACTAAAAGAAGGAAAGAAAGTGTAAAAGAAAGAAAGGAAGGAGAGAAATAAAAAAAGATCAAAGAAATAAACAAACAAAACAACGAACGAACGAACGAACGAAAGACAAACATTCATGTGCAAGCACCCGAACACGTACTTATACAGACTCAGACATGTGACTGTACACAGATGGTAGCAGACAAACACTTTATTGTATTATCAACACGTGTGGTATTGTGTATGTGCAATCGCTACATTCCATCAAAACAAGATGGGAACTTGGGAGTATGTCAGTCAGAGTTGACACCATTCTTGTAGAGCGTATAGCGTGTGATTGTCCACCGTTTCCTACACATGGCACGAAAACGTTTGTTCTATTTATAGACGGAGACCGGATTGGTATCGCTTGGTGACCCTTTTGTAGAAAATATTTTCTGAAACTTCAGTGGACTGTCCTCTGCACCTGTCCTCCCATCTCTGCAAGAGTTTGTCCATCGGGGCACCTGCATCTGGGGACCGTCCTGACACTCTTCTCGCTGAGTGACGTCTCAGTTGTCTCCCGTTATGGCTGGGCTCTACGTCTGCTGCTGTGGTATGTTAGGAGTTTGGAAGGATTTGGAGACCACGACGCTCTGCTTTCTACAGCGACATGTCATCACCTTCCACCCTCCATACCCGAAAAGCTTGTCCGCTTGCCCCAGGTAAACTTCGACTTATCAAACATTGATCTTGAATGCGGCCTTGATAGCTCAAGTCTTCATCGAATGTGACATTCTGTTGGGCCCAAAGGTGAGATGGGCTGTTCTGAGAGGCGTGCAGGTAATTATTGTTCTCTTGACCTTCAAAAGGTTCTTGATAGCCCAAGTCTTTTTCGACTCTGATGCTCCTGGTCCCCAAACACACGGGAGGTACAGCTGTGAGAAGTGTCCCCTTGGTTGACTGGACCGGAACCCCACTTGCTGCTCCAGTCTTCGTACTCAAGATCCAGCTCGTCCGAGTATTCCTGAAGCTGCTTTTTAAGCTGCAAGCTTAGACTGTGGGCGTTTTTCCAGCCGCTGTCAAGATCCTCTTGACTCTGCGGGCCCCAAACTTTGTCATAATGACCGAGGACTCCCCACCACTGCTGGCCGTCGCCGCCGAGACTTTCCGAGGTTTTCTGCAGATCACGCAAGTCAGTATCCTGCTTGGCGCTCCCTGAGTGTGAGTGAGAACTGTTTTTGTTGTTGGTGCCGTAATTAAAGACTGAGCAAAAGCTGACGCTCTGATGACATCTGTTGCATCTCTTCAACGTCGTTATCATCATAGAGGTATTCACGGGCCAGCTTTTGGATGATTTCATAAGCCGCTTCCTCTAACCGTCGCTCGTTGCTGTTCGTGTTAACACCGAGCTCGGAACCAGTAGATGCCCTGGAAAAGAGATGGTTCTGTTGCCAAGAACCAGTTGCACTGCATGTCGTTTCCTTGAAACCTGAGAAGGTCTGAGATTGCCAGGCATCTGCTCTCTGATTGGGCTGGTGGAGACCAGAGAAAGGTGTTTCGCAATACAAAGGTTGTGACTGAGGAGCGAAGCCAGAGAAGGGTGTGGTGGACTGGCTGGACTCTCCGCTCCATTTTGCTTCTTCGAGAGGAGAGGAAGATGTGTTCCATTGAAAAGACCCTGTGCTCCATGTTTTCATTGGGAAACCAGAGGACAGAGTGCTGGCTTGGCAGGAATTCCCGCTCCATTTTGCATTTTCGAGAGCAACTTTTCTTAGCGCCCTTTTCACGTTGAATGGCATAACGTTAATTCTATTTCCATTGACGATATGTGTTACTGTCGAGAGCGCGAGAAAAACCGAGGTAGAGTCTCTGAACGTTACGAAGCTGATACGATCTCTTGTAGATCGGAGGTTGATAACGGGCACGCAGTCAGTTATCTCCCCGAACTTCTGAAAGTGTTGGCGAAGTGAAGCTTCCTGAATGTCCCAGCTCAGCCCTCCAACGAAGATTCTTCTGTCTTTAGCTCTGGAAACAGGTTTGGTGTTTTGATGTTGGTCCACTAGAGAGGAATAGAAATGTATGTCGTGTGAATTCATGATAAACACCACGAACAACAGATACATATCAACTCCTAACGCTCGGCTTTATATAGGGGTTTATATATATATATATATATTCCATATTTATATTCACTCTTTGAACATATTTTTGTGGGTGTTTCCCTGCTTCATGGCGAAAACCTAACAAAAGCAACATCTCTGCAAACAGACGATGTTGGTGACAAAGTGAAAAGTATGGTAGGTGTCGGCACATCCCGAAACTAGGCAACAGCCTGCAGACGATTCTGATATAATATTTGGTCTACTGGAGATGCTTTATGTGCACACTGCCTATGATAGTTCTTGCAGTTTAAATCTCGTATGAGCACGTGCACTTGTGGCACTTACATGTTAGGAAAGACTGTGGCAAAATGTACCCAAGATAATTCCGTATTGGTACATCGTTGAAGTTGTCAGAAGGCTATCATCCGCATTTAAATGAAGATGTAACAGAAGGGCGATAAAAGAAAGAGAGACGGTAAGGTCGACAGGAGCAAATGACAAATAAATAAAAATAAATAAATAAGGACAAGCTCTACCGCCATATCCCCCCTCCCCCGGTACGCCGCGTAAGCAAAAAGTCCGTTTGCAAACGCACCTACAGTATGGACAAGATTATTTAACTGTTATCAGAAATCTGGTCCCTTTATATTTTAATTTATATACTATTCTGTCGTAACCTAAACAAAAACCTTCTCGGTGGTCTAGTGGTTAAGGCGTCCGCTTCCGAGGCGGGAGGTCGGTGATTCGCATCTCGGCCGAGTCATACCTAAGACTTAAAAATTGGCAATTTAGTAGCTGCCTTGCCAGACGCCTGGCGCTACAGGGAACAGTACTAGGACTGGTTGGCCCGGTGTCAGTAGAATGTGACTGGGTGGGACTGAAGCCCGTGTTGCGCCATCAGTCCCACAGGTGGCAGCACGTGAACTTTGTCTAAGCAACACCGTCCTGATTTGCACATAGTTTGCGGCTGGACGTTAAGAAATGCAATTTGTAATTATTCAACTTTCCAATGTTGCGATTTCTAATAGCAAAACTTTTTAAGACACTGACCAAAATAAATTCACTGCGCTGATCAAGGCAGACATGAGAATTAACGACAATGCATTAATTATTCGTAAATTAAAAGTAGACGCTACACTATTTATTTGAGAAAAGAAGCCTATAGTAATGTAAAGTCAGCGATAGTTTAGTCGATTCAATTAAAGAAGACGGGTAGACTTACTTTTGGAAGAGTAGATCTCGATGGCCAAGCGAGGAAATAGCTGAAAATTGACAGCAAAGAACGCCGAACTTACACAGTCAGGTTGAACGACCAGAAAGTCCTGGATGCACCAAAAACTCCCTGCGTTTTAACCTCTTAGGCTCACTGCTTGAGTAAACACTCAACACTTGAGAACCAATCAAAAATTAGATCGTCAATAGCGGTGATTGATGCCAGCTGAGCGCAGGTAGACTGTGAAGGGCTGTTGCAACCGAAACACAAATCTCAATGTGTCACATCACGCCTTTGACGACCTGACGAGTGTGTCGATGGGTGTTAGATGTAATTTACCTTTATTGTTCGCTGGTCATCGCTGGACCTTTCGCTGTTTAAGGTGTTATATAACGTACTTGACAACGTTTCCTGTTTTTAACTGTGGATCTTTTCTCCAATAAGTTGTACACAACGGATTTGATAGTTTCAATTCTTTCTTTCATTCTTTCTCTCTTTCTTTCAATTTTTCCATCGTACTGTGAATATATAACAACAATTGAATCAGCACCATATTTGCACATGACTATGAATAGATATGTTGTGAATGCATTGGTGACATTTAGACTTTTTTTAAAATAGAATTTTAGAGCAGAAACACAGATGTGACCAGTGGCGCTATGAATGTTTGTCGCTTGTGTCAGACATGTGTCGAAGACGAGGTTTATTTTGTTTTGTGTTGCCCGACTCTAGAACCTCTAAGGAACGATCTTATTCCTGTTAAATTTAGCAGATTCCCAAAACGTTTAAGCTTCTTTGTTTGTTTTATTTTGCTATCTGCTAGTAGCGAATCTTCGATTGTAATTAAGCAGTATATCCATACAGAGCTGGGAAGTTTTTGGAACATATAAGCGCATAAAAAATGTTTGGCATGCGAATATATTGGTTTTTGTAAAGAATTTTATTCATTTAGTCACTTCACTTATTCACGCTGTACAAACGACTCTCTTCCTAAAGAGTCCTTGGCCTCATTGGAATAAAATTTCTTTCTTTCTTTCCTTTTTCTTTCTTTCTTCAAGCCTCTCCTCGATGATGAGTACATTTGACCATACACAGAAAATACTCATGAGCTCGGTGAACCCTGAGGGTGAGGTTAGGGCTAGGTTAGGTCGTCCATCCGATCGTCTCCACAAATAAAGAATTGACCTGTGTTCACGAACTAAATTAGAACTTACCGAAACGGCCATGGATGCTAATCCTGCGGGGCATATCACCATTAGCCAAAGTGACTACAGGTTGGCGACAGGGGCTCTTGGGCAGTGACGTAATCACTAATCAACGTTGAATAGGTGCGAGAGCGGTTGTTGAATGACGCCACAAGGGAGGGAATGGGGGCAGGTGAGTGTGCCACATCTTGGAGAAAGCGAGGAAGCGAGGAGGACAAGAACTGTAAAATTGGTTGTTGTCTGCATAGGACTGGGTGGACACCGTGTGAGAGTGAATGAGCGATGAAAGTGGTTTGATGTATAAGATGAAAAGGATAGGGCCCAGGACAGATCCTTGAGGGACTCCGAGAGACAATGATGTTGGGGATCACAAATGGTCGGCGATAAGTACAGTTTCATTTGATGAAAGATGGAATGCAGGGTCAGTCCACAATAGCCTTAACTGACAGTACAATAACGTCACTAAGCTACATACAAACTAGTTCTTCGTCCGATAAACGAATAAACGTTGACCCCACAGTGACCCGTAGGGCTAACCCACGTAGAGGCCGCATAGATTTACACGTTTTTAAAACGATACCGCTTAAAAACTACCACACTCACAGTAATATATTTTACATATTTAGAAAGATCTATTCTTCGGCATCACAGTGGAAACAATACTTTTAGTTTAAAATATTAAATACTACTTACTATTTGGTGCCGAATACAGTCACTTTTTGCACACACAGCAAACGCAACACGTGTACGCCATTGTTAACGAAGGAACTAGGCCTGGCCAGCCGCTACCAAAACATCGGCAAACCGAAACTGTTTCCGAAAGAAAGTCATTTAGACAGTGCAGGGGAAACAACCGATGATAGAGCTTTACAATGATACAAAGTTTTTACCTCTCTTATACCGTTAAAATGCGTCGCTGCAAATTTTTGAATCGTCGACTGGCTTCAGCCAGCGCGTGCTCGACGCTCTAGTCGGCCGTCGAATGTAGCGGGCCCGCGGTGGAGCCAAAGTTATTGTGGCATGTTAATAACTTGGGGATCACAAGGGCTAATAATCACATTGTAACTACATGTACTTTCTCTAAGTAATTCTGATTTACAATAGTCGGGGAAAGGATTGTCTTCTACTTACACAATAGAGACGCAGGTTTCAGAAAATTTATCATCTTGCTCTAAAGTAAAATGTGCTGTCTAGGATGATGAGACGGATTAAACTGTTTGATTTGAGACGACCGAAATTAAGTTTTGTTGTTGGTTTTTTTGTGGGGGGGGGGGGAAGACTGATATTTCTGGTGATTACCCATTTTCCCTGTAAAAACAATTAAAGTCTCTTCCTGTATGATCAGTACATTTGGCCATAAACAGGAAATACTCATCAAAGTGGCGACCCCTGAGGGTGAGGTTAGCGCTAGGTTAGGTCGTCCATCCGATCGTCTCCACCATTAAAGAATTGACCTGTGTTCACCAACTAAATTAGAACAGATCCGAACAGTCATCGGTGCTAGCTCCCTGCGGGGCATGTCGCCATTAGCCACAGTGACTACAGGCTGGCGACAGGGGTTCCTTGGCCGTGACGTAATCACTAATAAGCGTTGAGTAGCTGCGAGATCGGCTGTTGAGTGACGCCATAGGGGTGGGGAGAGTTGAGTGTGTCACACCTTGGAGAATTGAGGTGGGGGATGGGGGGAATGTGGATGAATACTACAGCTTTGCTAATGGGCCCATACAAAGAGCAACAGCTAGAACGATGAAAGCTTCTCTGCGTAAAAAAGCATTTAAAATTAGAAATTACCACACAGAAACATTAACGTCCGCGTGCATATGCGCAATAGGATCTCTGTCTCTGGCTCTATCTCTCCCTCTCTCCCCATTTACGAGTAATAGACTGCTACCATCAAGAATGGAATGATTTCATTAACAACAGTGATCGCTTCCACCAAGTGTGAACTCTCTCCCTCTGAGAGAGAGAGAGAGAGACTGGAGAGAGAGAGAGAGAGAGAAAGAGAGGAGACAATGGTCTCTGCATTTTGAAATTTCTAAGAATATCGACCCCCTGTCCACCCATTAACCCACAGTATCCCACACACAAACCCACTGGAAAAAGAAAAAAAGTAAATGCAGAAAAAACAGATAAAAGAAAAAAGACATTTATCTTTACATTATTAGCCAGCCATGCACAACACTTGCACTTGGTCACACCTGTTAGCACGAAATAAAAATAATGAAAATTATACTAAAATAATATGAACTGAATATAAAGACTTTCGTCAGTTTCGAATTACCAGACGGCAGATGATCCAACGGCCAGAGTTTGAACTGGCGTAGATCTGTCACTTCAGTTAAACTGTTCTGGATTACAATGACATATGCTGAAGAATCTTAATAGTTCAAATTAATTTATCTTCAAATGCTTCTGTCTTTCTCAGTCTCTCTCAAACTACATACGTGGAGTCACATGTACATACATTTGCTCCGAGTTCTAACTGATTTACCAAACGACCGGGTAAAAACGGAAGTTAAAGACTACAAGGTTCTGGAATTTTCTGCACTACTTCAGGCTGATAATTTGAAATTGTTCCTGAAGTTAAAGACTACAAGGTTCTGGAATTTTCTGCACTACTTCAGGCTGATAATTTGAAATTGTTCCTGTATTTTTAGTCTCCAAGTAGTAACAAAGTTCATCTTTTTTCAAATGTATGGATTTGCAAGCACTTATATTTGCTTTAAATGCTGAAACTGAAGATCTCATAATTATGAGAGTACAACTAGATCCCAAATGAAAAAGCTCCACATGGCTTGAGTCTGTTGTAAGCTATCACGGCACGTGGCGATCATCAGTAAAGTTAGAGTGAGTTTGGGTCAGATGAGCAGTGAGTTCTCCACTGTGTACGAATAAAATTTGACATGTGAGACATACGTAATGCTGGTTATAGCATGTCCTCATCTTTCTTTTGAGGGAAGCACTTTGTGTGTATAACTTATTCTGTGTGATATCTTTGGTGAGATGTTCGCCAGTGTGTGGTATCGTGTGTGGACGATCGTCAGTGTGTGTTCTTATCTGTCTAGTCGGGTCAATTTTCTGTATGAATATTTTACCACGTGCCACATTTGTATGGACTATCGTAAGTGTGTGTTCTTATGTGGTTAGTCAGGACAATTTTCTGCTTGAATGTTTTACCACATGTGTCACATTTGTATGGACGATCGTCAGTGTGTGTTCTTATGTGTGTTATAAGGTTACCTGTCTGTGTGAATGTTTTACCACAAGTGTCGCATTGGTATGGACGGTCGTCAGTGTGTGTTCTTATGTGTGTTATAAGAACACTTTTATGGTTGAATGTTTTACCACATGTGTCGCATTTGTATGGACGGTCGTCAGTGTGTGTTCTTATGTGTGTTATAAAGCTACCCTTCTGTGAGAATGTTTTACCACATGTGTCACATTTGTATGGACGATCGTCAGTGTGTATTCTTATGTGTGTTATAAGGTGAACTTTCTGTTTGAATTTTTTACCACATATGTCGCATTTGTATGAACGGTCGTCAGTGTGTGTTCTTATGTGTGTTATAAGGTTACTTTTATGCTTGAATGTTTTACCACATGTGTCACATTTGTATGGACGGTCGTCAGTGTGTGTTTTTATGTGTATTATAAGGTTACCTTTCTGACTGAATGTTTTACCACATGTGTCACATTTGTATGGACGGTCGTCAGTGTGTGTTTTTATGTGTATTATAAGGTTACCTTTCTGACTGAATGTTTTACCACATGTGTCGCATTTGTATGGACGATCGTCAGTGTGTGTTCTTATGTGTGTTCTAATGATACGTTTATGCTTGAATGCTTTACCACATGTGTCACATTTGTATGGACGGTCGTCAGTGTGTGTTCTCATGTGTTTTCTTAGGTTATCTTTCTGCTTGAATGTTTTACCACATGTGTCGCATTTGTATGGACGGTCGTAAGTGTGTGTTCTCATGTGTTTTCTTAGGTTACCTTTCTGCTTGAATGTTTTACCACATGTGTCACATTTGTATGGACGGTCGTCAGTGTGTGTTCTTATGTGTTTTGTAAGGTTACCTATTTGTGTGAATGTTTTACCACAAGTGTCACATGGGTATGGATGGTCGTCAGTATTTGTTCTCGGGTGTCTTGTGAGGTCAAGTTTCTGCTTGAATGTTTTACAACATGTGTTACATGGGCAAGGATGGTCGCAAGTATGCATTCTTATGTGACATGTGAGGCTACTTTTCTGTGTGAATATTTTACTACATTTATAACATGTACGGATGGTAACCAGTATGTAATATTACGTGTGTTGTAAGGCTACTGTTTTGCATGAATGTTTCACCACATGTGTCACATCTGTATCATCGATCACCAGCATATATTGTAAAGGGCCGTGTGAGGTGACATTTCTTCGCACGTTTGTTCGCCCACCCCTATGTGTTAGCCTGCGTCTGTTGAGGGCATCACAGCTGGTGAAGAACGTCACACGTAGAACAGCCGAAAGGCCGGTCAACCGTCACCTCAAACACACCTGGAAAAGATGTATAGATGTTTGCAGAACGTCACAGAGTAAATATATATTAAAGAAGTAGTGGGATGCCTTAAATCTCATTTCAGAGACTGTGATCAACACAACCTTTGAATGATCATTTTGTTGATCAACAGAACATCGTTACTGAAATTTTCACTTAGAAGGATGTTACATATTGTAAGTTCAACAAGCAAAGCCTCTATAAAAAATAAATAACTTATATTGTGTAAAAATGCATAACAGAACGTTTTTTTAAATTTACTTTTCGAAAATCTGCCTTTACACAAAATGGGTGTATGTGTGCATATTTTGCTCCAATTTCTTAAATGACCTTTTGTACAAGATATATCCTTGTTTTCTCGTCGCGTAAACGCTCGTTTGGGCCTACAAATAGTTTTCACACTAGTTGCATGTACAATGTGTTAAAATATGTGATGCGTGTGTAAATAGTACATGTGTGCTACGTGTTTTAAGTGTTCTAAACATACCCCTACTTGAATTAACACTTCTGCACGCACACATTTGGAACATTATCAGAACACCATTTATACATTTTACAGGCCATTTGAACACTTTCGACCACACAGACAAGAACATTTTACGCTAAAGCGTTCTAGATCAATGTAAAATGGGTTCTGTTTCGGTAACAAACTAAGTGTTCTAGTTTAAACACTTCTTGTTTACAGTATAGCTTTAAGGAGTACGGAGTATGGAGGGTTGGGTGTATGGCTGACGTGATGTTGTGAGTTACGTTCACCTACTTCGCTTTTTAGCACTGCTCTTGGGTAACCACTGCTGATCACCCTTCGACGTGGGTCTTCTGTGACATCACCAGTGTGTATGTCGTCCTGGTTGTTCTGCACATCTTAGATTGCCAGACAAACAATGTATACAAATAATTCAACAGCATTAAGTGTGAAAATATTAGGTATGTTAATATAAACTGCCCAACAATATTTATATTTAACTTATGTTTTACACATAACTAGTGTATCAGCATACATCCACGATTTAGACAGGCTTGCAATAAGTGTTCTTTTGTCCCCTACTTCTGTGACACTTTTTCGTGTACATTTACTCGGAAAATTTATATTTTTTTGTTACAGTCGAAAAAGCCAGCGAGGAAACAAGAGAGCGACTCGATGATTTGTCTTTTTTTTTTGATTCGACCACTCGGTCGTTGTCAATGGGTGAAACATTTACAAATCACTTATACAACACCTTTTCATTCAGCCAAAAGCAACATTAATGTAACACAAGCAAACATAGTCATCGCAAGTGAAATTAATGGCTGTTAGATGTGAAAAATATACAGGTATACGTCTTCCCAAGTTCGAGTTTACTCTGTTGTGTCACAAAGTGTATGACAGAGCCTTCCTCTATTACGTGGTTAATCACAAAGCTAATGAGACTTTTAGTCGATTTTTGCAGGATCGCAGTAAGAATATTTAGCGTCTTGCTGTAGCACTATACGACCGTTACGCAAAGCAAACATTTTGTACTCTTTGCGCGGCAGTCTTTCAACTTACATATAGACGAGTCTCGGATAATGTTTAATTCACATTACTTGCACTGGACAGAGCACTTTGTTAGGTGCGGAAGGTCCTACACCTGAAGCCTTTTGCACACAAAAAGATGCGGGCTTTTTCCAGTACCTGATCTGTCACAGCCCCAAACTTCAGAACTGCAAAACGAGACTGGAGGAACTGTGTCATACTGAACAAAAGAGAAAGCGGGATAGAGAGAAGGTAGCCTTCTTGCTGCTTGACCTGTGACGTGTTGCTGGTGTTAAATGTAAGTGAAAGAAGACCCACTAAAGTATCTCTCATCGAAAGATCTAAGATTATATTTGAAATAGTTTCGGCCCGCCACTTTTGACGTAGTTACTTTGTAAATCAGTAATAACAGGCCGGGGGGAGTGGGGAGGGACACGGGCGGACGGACATGCACCCACCGATACACTTGCAGCAAAAATAATTATGAAGATGAAAACAGAGCCTTTGGCTGGTATTGCGGGTGACTCTCATGCTTACCTCATAAAACCTTTTCAAAAAGTCTCTAAAGCGGAGGAAAACCTTTCTGTTTTTAAAAAAAATTCTGTTTGATCACAGTATGCTCCGATTAATTTGCCTAGCGATTGATCGCCTGTTCTCACCAGTTGTAAAAATAATACCTGCATTGAAATGCTTGAAGCACGTGTTTTGTGCTCAAGACATGCAACTATTTATACATACATATATAATATTTATTATATCTAGAGCTTTTTTATTGCTGGCTTACATCAATCTATGTTTCTTCTCTTTTTCAGAATACCTTCTTAATCAACATGTTTTGAGTTGATTTTCTGATACAAATACTACAGCTTTGCTAATGGGCCCATACAAAGAGCAACAGCTAGAACGATGAAAGCTTCTCTGCATCAAAACAAAGCATTTAAAATTAGAAATTACCACACAGAAACATTAACGTCCGCATGCATATGTGCAATAGGATCTCTGTCTCTGGCTCTATCTCTCCCTCTCTCCCCATTTACGATTAATGGACTGTTACCATCAAGAATGGAATGATTTCATTAACAGGGATCGCTTCCACCAAGTGTGAACTCTCTCCCTCTGAGAGAGAGAGAGAGACTGGAGAGAGAGAAAGAGAGAAGACAGTGGTCTCTGCAATTTGAAATTTCTAAGAATACCTTCTACAGAAAGTTGTATTGCTTCCAGAAATGATGACGCATCTGTCACATGTCACCCTAGGCTATTACCTGTCACTCCTAGGTAAGCCTTTTAGCTCCTCCCTTTGTAAGCTAGTAGGGGGAAGATATGTCATCACCAGGCTATCGCTCCGCCCTTTCTGGACACTGAGTGGCTAGCTGGAAGCTCGCCATTGGTCAGCGCCGTTGGCCGGCTCCACCGAGTTTGACCAGAACCGGTTTAGCCCAGTTTTAAGGCGTCAGGGGGTTAGAATTTAAGCAGGGAAAAAACGCGAGAGAGATACAGAAGGATACACAGAGAGGGAGGAGAGAGGGGAGAACAGCGGGTCACATACAGAGAGGGATGTGCACCTAGGAAGAGACCCAGTGAAGCGACCACGTGCTAGCCTACGGACCTCAGTCGCCATCTTGCCAAAAGGAAGACTCCAGCTCTCTTGCAGTTACGAGTGTAATTTGCCGACCGCCTCGACGGACTGAGACGAAAAGAGACCACTGGAC
>SMGT01005395.1:118059-131067 GCA_004794575.1 Lanistes nyassanus
CAACAAAAAAGTAGAAAGGAGAGAAAAAATGAAAGGAAGAAAAGAAGGAAAAGAAGGACAGGTAAGAAAGTAAAGGAAGGAGAGAAATAAAGAAAGATCAAAGAAATAAACAAACGAACGAATGAACGAAAGAAAGAAAAAATTCATTTGCAAGTTTTATTGCTTTCTTTCCTTCTTTCTTTCTTTCTTTCGTTCTTTCCATCGTACTGTGAATATATAACAACAATTGAATCAGCACCATATTTGCACATGGCTATGAATAGATATGTTATGAATGCGTTGGTGACATTTAGACTTTTTAAAAATAGAATTTTCGAGTAGAAACACAGATGTGACCAGTGGCGCTATGAACGTTTGTCGCTTGTCACGCGCTGTCAGTACAACACTGCAGGTCTTTTGGTGTTCGAACTTTTTATTGGATGGTAAGACACGTCCTTGTTTTGAACTTTGTATTTATTTTACACAGATTTTTATTGTTCATCATTAGTTATGTAATAAAATCGTTCAAGTATGTGTGTGTGTTGTTCTGTGTGTATGTATCGTTCTGTGTGTATGTATGTGTGTGTGTGTGTGTGTGTGTGTGTGTGTGTGTGTGTGTGTGTGTGTGTGTGTGTGTGTGTGTGTGTGTGTGTGTGTGTTTGTAGTCGTAGTAGTAGTACCGTGAGGTATGTCACAAGTCTCAGAACAGGAAGAGATCTAACCCCAGAACAACTTAACTAATACAATTCGTGAAACTACTTACAGTGAATATATAATCCAAACAGGAACTGAACGACGATCGAATGCAGTTTCAATACACGAATAACGTTCACATTCGCTGTTCACGTGGAGATAGTACACGGTAGTAAATTTCACGTAGCACAAACATAATGTTCGATCCACGCTGCTTGGATTCGGGGAAATGAAGATAGGATAAGTTCCAAACAGTCAGTAGGTCCAGCCAGGTCTCCGCCAAGATTTGCAGAAGATCGCGGTGCCTGGTTGGCGTGAGGACTCCTTGGACTGTAAGGCCACGTAGCAACAATAGACAGGTTCAGTCACTTTGCAACGTCCTTGAACCACCGTTCACAGGACAAACGCGTTGCCACCTGGTAGATCCCAGGTCTAGAGGAAGACCCCCACACAGATAGTGGAAACGTTCTCCAGGGGCGCTTACTCACAATGTACGGGACTCCAGCGTCGAGTGGCAAGACCTAGAAGCGGCTACGCTACTCGCTTGAACAGTTAGTTCATCGGCATACCGACGGCCTAACGGACATCTCTGTCTCTTTCGGTAAGTCAGAAAATTGACACGATTTTCGTCGTAGAAGTGCTCAACAACTTCACATGACGAAAGAAAAAGCCGGTGCGGCTACACCACTAATCAATTACTAAATGTTGCTAAGTGAGCCCAGCCCACAACGAGGAAAATATATCACCAAATGACCGTTGCAAAGCTTCACCAAACTGTCAACACATCCGACTTCCTCGCTCTCCCAGACTAGACTCCCAAACAAACGTAACTACCTTCCCAAAATTCCTTCATCTCTATGTGAAGAAAACTTTCCGTCTTCCCATGGGCTGGAGAAGACTGAATATTAGGGTGTTTTTCACATTAAAATGAAGTGTCTCATCTCTACGTTTACGTAGTTTATCCGCGTAACTAACGGCGTCAACTTTCTTGCATGAAACTTGCGGTAACATGTCAACATACAGTAAAACAACGAAATTCCCAACAATAGCGCTGGGAAAACCTTCCACAACGTGACACCCCATCACTATAGACTTTCAAACTTATCTTTTCCGCAAGTACCTTGAATGACGTCAAGACCGACTCTCTGCATTAACTTGAAACTTCCGATCTTCATCCTCTCGTTCCTATCCACCTGTGAATGACGGACGATCTGTCTCCTGAACTGTTGGTCAGTGTTGCGTTCATCTCTCCCTCTGTGTGTGTGTGTTCGTCATTTTCATTAGAGTGTCTTTGTGCCTTTTCCGCGCGAAGTGTGCATGATATGTGTTCTCGCGCGTTAAAAATCTACATTTATTGTTATCATAAAAATAATAAAAAAGTAGAAAGGAAAGAAAGAATGAAAGGAAGAAAAGAACGAAAAGAAGGAAAGAAAGTGTGAAGGAAAGAAAGGTAAGAAAGTGGCAAAGTAAGAAAGGAATGAGATAAATAAAGAAAGATCGAAGAAATAAATAAACAAAATAACGAACAAGTACTTATACAGACTCAGACATTAGACTATACACAGAAGGTAGGAGACAAACACTTTATTGTAATATCAACACGTGTGGTATTCTGTAAGTGCAATGGCTACATTCCAAAGAATCAAGAGGGGAACTCAGGAGTATGTCAGTCAGAGTTGACACAATCCTTGGAGAGCGTAGAGCGTGTGATTTCTAGCCCATTGTCCACCCTTTCCTAGACATGGCACGAAAACGTTTGTTCTATTTATAGACAGAGAACGGATTGGTATCGCTTGCTGACACTCTTGTAGAAGATATTTCCTGATCGGTTGAAACTACAGTAGACTGTCGTCTGCAAATGTCCTCCCATCTCTGCACGAGTCCATCGGGACACCTGCATCTGCGGGCCGTCCTGAACTCTTCTCTCTGAGTGGCGTCTTAGTTGTTTCCCGTTATGTCTGGGCTCTACGTCTGCTGCTGTGGTATGCTAGTAATTTGGAAGGATTTGGAGACCACGACGCTCTGCTTTCTACAGCGACATGTTATCACCTTCCACCCTCCATACCCGAAAATCATGTCCGCTTGCATCTGGTAAACTTCGTTCTCTCGACTTATCAAACATTGATCTTGAATGCGGCCTTGATAGCTCAAGTCTTCATCGAATGTGCCATTCTGTTTGGCCCAAAGGTGAGATGGGCTGTTCTGAGAGGCCTGCGGGTAATTATTGTTCTCTTGACCTTCAAAAGGTTCTTGATAGCCCAAGTCTTTTTCGACTGTCTGATGCCCCTGGTCCCCAAACACACGGGAGGGACAGCTGTGAGAAGTTTCCCCTTGGCTGACATGACCGGAACCCCACCTGCTGCTCCAGTCTTCGTACTCGAGATCCAGCTCGTCCGAGTATTCCTGAAGCTGCTTTTTAAGCTGCAAGCTTAGAATGTGGGCGTTTTTCCAGCCGCTGTCAATATCCTCTTGTTTCTGCGGGCCCCAAATTTTGTCAAAATGACCGAGGACTCCCCACCACTGCTGGCCGTCACCGCCGAGAACTTCCGAGGTTTTCTGCAGATCACGCAAGTCAGTATCCTGCTTGGCGCTCCCTGATTGCCAATGAGAACTGTTTTTGTTGCAGGTGCTGTAATTAAAGGCTGAACAATAGCTGACGCTCTGTGTGTCTGATGACATCTGTTGCATCTCTTTAACGTCGTTATCATCACAGAGGTATTCACGGGCCAGCTTTTGGATGATTTCATATGCCGCTTCCTCTAGCCGTCGCTCGTTGCTGTTCGTGTTAACACCGAGCTCGGAACCAGTAGATGCACTGGAACTGGAAAAGAGATGGTTCTGTTGCCAAGAATCAGTTGCATTGCATGTCGTTTCCTTGAAACCAGAGAAGGTCTCACATTGCCAGGCATCTGCTCTCTGACTGGGCTGGTGGAGACCAGAGAAAGGTGTTTCGCAATACCAAGATTGTGACTGAGGAGCGAAGCCAGAGAAGTGAGTGGTGGACTGGCTGGACTCTCCGCTCCATTTTGCTTCTTCGAGATGAGAGGAAGATGTGTTCCATTGAAAAGACCCTGTGCTCCATGAATTCATTTGGAAACCAGAGGACAGAATGCTGGCTTGGCAGGAATTTTCGCTCCATTTTGCATTTTCGAGAGCAACTTTTGTTCTTAGCGCCCTTTTCACGTTGAATGGCCTGACGATAATTCTATTCCCATTGACGATATGTGTTTGTGTCGAGAGCGCGAGAAGAACCGAGGTAGAGTCTCTGAACGTGACGAAGCTGATACGACCTCTTGTAGATCGGAGGTTGATAGGGGGCACGCAGTCACTTATCTCCCCGAACTTCTGAAAGTATTGGCGAAGTGATGCTTCCTGAATGTCCCAGCTCAGCCCTCCAACAAAGATTCTTCTGTCTTTAGCTCTGGAAACAGGTTTGGTGTTTGGATGTTGGTCCACTAGAGAGGAATAGAAATGTATGTCGTGTGAATTCATGATAAACACCACGAACAACAGATACATATCCACTCCTAACGCTCGGCTTTATATAGGGGTTTAGATATCTATTCCATATTTATATTTACTCTTTGGGGGTGTTTCCCTGCTTCATGGCAAAAACCTAACAAAAGCAACATCTCTGCAAGCAGACGATGCTGGTGACAAAGTGAAAAGTATGGTAGGTGTCGCACATCCGGAAACTAGGCAACAGCCTGCAGTTTAAATTTCATATGAGAACGTGCGCTTGTGGAAGTTAAATGTTAGCAAAGACTGTGGCAAAATATACCCAAAAAATTCCGAATTTTTTAAATCGTTGAAAATGTCCGAAAGCTATCATATAAAATGAAAAGAAGGGCAATAAAAGAAAGAAAAACGATATGGTCGACAGGAACAAATGACAAATAAATAAAAATAAATAAATAAGGACATGCTCTACCGCAATTCCCTCCCCCCCTTCCGATGTAGCCCGCGTCAGCAACAAGTCTGTTTGCAAACGCACCTACAGTATTGACAAGATTATTTAACAGCTATCAGAAATCGGGTCCATTTATGTTCTAGTAGCAAAACTTTTTAAGACACTGACCTTCATAAATTCACATTGCTAGTTGTTCACTGGACTGCATATTTGCACGCTTTAGATCAATACCGACATGAGAATTAACGATGATACATTAATTACTCATAATTTAAATGTAGATATTACACAATTGATTTGAGAAGAGAAGCCTACAGTAATATAAAGTCAACGATAGTTTAGTCTATTTAATTAAAGAAGACGGGTAGACTTACTTTTGGAAGAGTAGATCTCGATGACCAAGCGAGGAAATAGCTGAAAATTGACAGCAAAGAACGCCGAACTTACACCGTCAGATTGAACGACCAGAAAGTCATGCATGGACCAAAAACTCCCTGCTTTTTAACCCCTTAGGATCACCGCTTGAGTAAGCACTCAAAACTTGAGAGCCAATCAAAAGTAAGATTGTCAATAGCGGCGATTGATGCCAACTGAGCGCAGGTAGACTGTGAAAGGCTCTTGCAACCCGACGCTAACAAGGCGTGACTGTGACACGTTCAGACTGGCGATCACGCCTTTGACGACCTGACGAGTGTGTCGATGGCTGTTAGTTGTAATTTACCTGTATTGTTCGCTGGTCATCGCTGGACCTCTTGCTGTTTAAGGTGTTATATAACGTACTTGACAATGTTTCCTGTCTTTAACTGTCGATCTTTTCTCAAGTCCAATAAGTTGTACACAACGTATTTGATAGTTTCAATTATTTCTTTCTTTCATTCTTTCATTCTTTCTTTCTCTCTCTCTTTCTTTCGTTCTTTCCACTGTACTGTGAATATATAACAACAATTGAATCAGAACCACGTTTGCACATGACTATGAATAGATATTTTGTTAATGCGTTGGTGAAATTTAAATTTTTTTTAAAATAGAATTTTCGAGCAGATGTGACCAGTGGCGCTATGAATGTTTGTGGCTTGTGTCAAACAGGTGTGGAAGACGAGGTGCATTTTGTTTTGTGTTGCCCGACTCTAGAACCTCTAAGGAACGATCTTATTCCTGTTAAATTTAGCAGATTCCCAAACAACTTACAGCTTGTTTGTTTGTTTGTTTGTTTGTTGGTTGGTTGGTTTGCTATCTGCTAGTAGCGAATTTTAAATTGTAATTAAGCAGTATATCTATACAAAGCTAGGAGGTTTTGGGAACATATAAGCGCATAAAAATATGTGTCATGCGTATAAATTGGGTTTTGTAAAGAAGTTTATTCATTTAGTAACTTTACTTATTCACGCTGTACAAACTTCTCTCTTCCTAAAGGGTCCTTGGCCTCATTGGACTGAAATATCTTTTTCTTTCCTTTTTCTTTCTTTCTTCAAGTCTCTTCTCGATGATCAGTACATTTGACCATACACAGGAAATACTCATGAGCGTGGCGACCCCTGAGGGTGAGGTTAGCGCTACGTTAGGGCGTCCATCCGATCGTCTCCACAATTAAAGAACTGACCTGTGTTCACGAACTAAATTAGAACAGAGCCGAACGGTCATCGATGCTAATCTTAAGCTCCCTGCGGGACATGTCACCATTAGCCAAAGTGACTACAGGCTGGCGACAGATGTGAAATCGGGTGCTGAGTGACGCCATAGGGGTTGGGGGGGGGGAGTTGAGTGTGCACACCTTGGGGAATTGTGGTGGGGGGGGAATGTGGATGAATAGGGCAGCGATTCTGGAAGTCTTATTTCACTCGTAAAATCTCTCTCTGTGTGTGTCTCTCTCTCGTGAGAGCTTCCCCTCCCACCCACCCCCAAAAAAGTCTATGGATCGAAAGATGTCTTTAGTTGACAACAAGACTGACAGCATGCGCGCCACGATAATAGAATAGAGGGACAGAGCGCAAAGAACAAATGCAACGAAGTGGACTTGGTGATGTGGAGAAGGAGAACACACAAATGCTTGCACGATGTTATGACATAACTAATGATGCCCAATGAAAAGCTGTGTAAAATTAATACACAGTTCAAAACAAGGACATGTCTTCAAAAAAAAACCCCAACTATTTTCTGGAACATCTTTCATATTTACCATGCAATAAAAACTTCCAACACCAAAAGACCTGCAGTGTTATACTGACAGCGCATGTTCACCTTCTCGGCATCCACCCAATGGAACTCACTTCCCCACAACATTCGTCACTCCCCATCACTACAGACTTTCAAACGTAACTTAAAAACTTTTCTTGTCCGCAAGTACCTTGACTGACGTCGCGACTGCCTTTCTGGATTAACTTGCAACTTTCTCTGTTCATCCTCTCTTATGATACTTTTCCACCCATCTGTGACTGAAGGACGATCTGTATCCTGACCTGTTGGTCAGTGTTGCGTTCATCTCTCCCTCTGTGTGTGTTCGCTGTTTTTCATTAGAGTGTGTACCTAGTCCATGCGTAGTGTGCATGAAATGTTTTCTCGGGCGTTAAAAATCTACATTTATTATTATTTACTATTGTGAACACACACACACAGACAGAGAGAGAGACAGAGTGAGGGGAGAGATGAACGGAACACTGACCAACAGCTCAGGAGACAGATCGTCCGTCATTCACAGGTGGGTAGAAAGTATCATAAGAGAGGATGAACAGAGAAAGTTGTAAGTTCGAACTTGTTATTGGATGGTTAGACACGTCCTTGTTTTGAACTTTGTATTTATTTTACACAGATTTTTATTGCTCATCATTAGTTATATAATAAAATCGTTCAAGTATGTGTGTGTTGTTCTGTGTGTGTATGTGTCGTTCTGTGTGTATGTGTGTGTGTGTGTCCCTGCCACGGTTGCTGTTGTATCTCACATTTTTCCAAGCGTGGTACAAATCCACATTTATTATTATAAACCAACATGCACACACACACACACGCACACACACGCACATGCGCACAAGCATTTTTACGTCTTCTTTGGGTCCAGTTTTGTCCAACACACTGCAGACTGCTTTCTCACGGTCATTCCATGTTTCTTTATTACCCTGGCACTGGGGAATGTTGCGAAAAATTACATTATTCTTTCTGCTTCTCTGCTCCATCTCGAAACCTTATCCTCCAGTAGCCTGAGTTTCTCTTTCAGTACGCTGTTTTCTTTCGCCACCTCACCAAGTTCACTTCTTTGTATTTGGTTCATCTGCTCTTGCGCTCTGTCCCTCTGTTCTTGTGTCGTGGCGTACATGCAGTCAGTCTTGTTGTCAACTAAAGACATCTTTCGATCCATGGACTTCAACACCGACATAACGTCTGTTACAGTGTGTTCATCCGATGCCAATGTCAATTCGTCCGTAGAGTGTCGTGGAGAGTATGACAAAACTGTTTCTTGGGGGTGGGAGCGGGGGTTTGACTACTTACCAGAGAGCGATTTTACGAGTGAAATAAGACTATTCATCCACATCCCCCCGCACCTTAATTCTCCCAGGTGTGACACCCTCAACTCCCCCACCCCACCGCTATGGCCACTCAACAGCCGATCTCGCATCTATTCAACGCTCATTAACGTCACTGCCAAGGAGTCCCGTCGCCAGCCTGTAATCACTTTGGCTAATGGTGACATGTCCCGCAGTGAGCTTAAGATTAGCACCGATGACCGTTCGGGTCTGTTCTAATTTAGTTCGTGAACACAGGTCAATTCTTTAATTGTGGAGACGATCGGATGGACGACCTAACCTAACCCTAACCTCACCCTCAGGGGTCACCGCGCTCATGAGTATTTCCTGTGTATGGTCAAATGGACTGATCATCGAGGAGAGACAGAAAGAAAAAAAGGAAAGAAAGAAAGAAATTTATTCCAATGAGGCCAAGGACCCTTTCTTGGATATGTGTTTGTCCAGTGTCATGTTAGAGGTAATAATAACACCGAGATTTCCTGCTGAGTCGGCGAAAGGAATGTCGACATCACCGACTCGAACCGCTGTGGGATATTCTGTTACTCCAGTATTTCTTTTACTGAAGAGAAGAGCCTCTGTTTTTTCGTCGTTTAACTTTAGTCTGTTTTGGACCATCCATGCTTTGACACCGCATATGCAAGTTTGCATGGTCATTATGCTGGCATGTACATCAGCTGGAGGACAAGAACTGTATAATTGGGGGTCGTCTGCATAGGACTAGGTGGAGATCGTGTGAGAGTGAATGAGTGATGAAAGTGGTTTGATGTATAGGATGAAAAGGATAGGGCCCAGGACAGATCGTTGAGGGACATCGAGAGACATTGCTGATGGGGGTGGCAATTGGTCTGCGACAAGTACAGTTTCCTTTGATGAGGGATGTCATGCAGGGTCTTTCCTGACAGAAGTCTTTCCTGACAGTACAATCACGTCAATAAGCTAGATACAAAATAGTTCTCCCTCCGATAAACGAATAAACTTCATAGTTGCATGGGGATCACATGGGCTATTAATCACAGTGTAACTACATGTTTTATGGTTCTAATTTACAATAGTCGCTGAAAAAGTTTGTCTTCTACTTATACAGTCGACACGAAGGTTTGAAGAAAATTTATCATCTTGCTCTAAAGCAAAATGTGCTGTCTGGGATGAACTGTTTGATTTTAGACTGTCGAGCGAAGTTCAGTTGTTGTTGGTTTTTTTTTGGGGGGGGGTTAAGACTGGTATTTCTGGTGATTACTCATTTTCCCTATAGAAACAAGTCTAGTCTCTTCAAACATATCAAAAAATTATTCTTACAACTGAGTTGTGTAATGATAAAGCCAAATATCTATTTTGAGTAACCCGATAGGGGTGGGTGGTGGAGGTGAGTGTGTCACACCTTGGAGAATTGAGGTGGGGGGGGGATGTAGGTGAATAGGGCAGCGATTTTGGAAGTCTTATTTCACTCGTAGAATCTGCCTCTTGTTTTAAGCCCTGAGGGCATTCGAATTGCTCGGACAAATCAGATTTGAACATACGCGTGATTTCATCAATTTATAGATACTTTTAATTGCGTGATACCTTTTGCACCGGATTCCTCAAAGAACATGCCGTGATTTTTGAACGGGCGACGGAGTCAAAGGGTCACTGGAAGTCTATAAACCCAAGGTAAAGTTTCTTATTAGATAAAAGATGGTGCTGAATCTTTGCAAACAATGTAGAGATATGATCTATTGTTGAATGATCCTTCCTGAATCCGGATTGCATTTCTCCAACTACGTTTGACTCTTCAACCCAATCGGTTAGCGGTTTATTCAAAATAAATGTATGCAGCTTGCTGCAGATATTAAGAAGAGAAACATCTCTTAGTTACTTGGATAATTTGCATTTCCTTTTTTGAATAGTGGGTGTATGATCGCTTCTGACCACTCCTTTTGAAATTGGCCCGTAGACAATATAAAATTAAACAGCTGTACAAGGAAAGGGAGGATCGTGTCAGCACCGTATTTTAATAGCTCAGGTATTACGCCATCGGGACCGGCGGCTTTACGGAGTTTTAATTGTTTTATTGCAGCCGCTACTTCTGCAGGTGTGATTTCTCTGTCAAGGAGTTCGTCACTAGAGGCTACGCTTGTATCATTGTCTAGAGGGTAAGACTCCATATCTAACTGATCGCTTCTTCCTTAACTGAAGACTGATTTCTAGTGTTCGTACCATTTTCCAATCGTTATACTGCCTTGTTTATTCCTAACACTTGAGCAATTCTTTACGGTTGTCCAGAAGGCCTTTGCATCATGCATACAGTTTTCTAACTTACTGCGTATTTCTCATTTAAACCGGTTTTTTCTATGTGTGATGGTTTTCCTATACATCTTCCTCTTGCCTAGATATGATAAAAGATCGGTCACAGAATGATTCTTTCGGAACTGACGGAGGGCGCGCTTGGCGTCGGCCTTTGCAGATTTACAATCACTGTCAAACCATTCATTTTTCACATTGTGTCTAGCAAGGCGTACAGGCTTCTTCATAACACCTGCAGCTGTTTTTAGTGCCTTAGTGAAAGTGGCTACTGCTGAATTAATATTTGTGTAAATCATAGTTCTTGCTTTAGACAACTGGTTTAGAAAGTCTAATGAATGTACATTTTCTAGGAACAAAGGCTTCAGATTAGTGTTCCCGATAAGTTTCAAGGAGGGTAGTATCAGATTCATCACTAGTATCAGATTCATTTTCTCTTTGCATCTCAGAGTTCATCGTACATACTAGTGGTAGATGCTGGGACTCTAAACGTTCACGTGTAACGGCCAGACTGATCACCGTTGCATGTCCCATTTAGAATCGAAAGATCAAACACTGAGCACAGCTGAAGCAATCAGGAGGATTAATCTTGCCTTAAAGCCACTGCACATTTTTCTTGAAAGTCAGGTCAAGAGCTATAAATGCAGCCACAGCATTGAATAGTTTCCTTCCCTAAACATCAAAACTTAGTAACAGGAAGGTTATCCAAAGACTGACTCGGTTGTCACACGCGCCAGCGCCCATGACACAAAGTGGTTTCAAGTTTCAAGTTTCTTTATTCTTTTACCCTCAGGGGGTATTCAGTAAAATGAAATAAAATTGTCAAAAAAACATCAATCATAAATTCACCTGAAAGTAGGATATGCATATATTGATAAGCAAAATCAATGATTAATAAACACACAAATAACACGCTCAATCACTCAACCAGACGTACCCACACGCAAAAACATAGGCACCTATTCATCTATTGATTAATGTACTCTACTTAGAGGTATTTTAACAATTTTCACTAACTTGGTCAATACAGTTTTGTTTTTGCAAGAAAAGAGTTTATAAAGTTTAAATGTATTTGGCCGGCTCAAGTAGTATGGTGTCAGTGCGGTGTTGCGTTCAGCTAAAGATGCATCCAAGATGGTTAAGGCGTCCGCTTCCGAGGCGGGGGGTCATTGCATCGCATCCTGGCTGAGCCATGTGACAAATTGGCAATCTAATAAGGCGTCTGGCACTACAGGGAACAGTACTAGGACTGGGTGGCCCGGTGTCAGTATAATGTGACTGGGTGGGACTGAAGCCCGTGTTGCGACACCTGTCCCACGTGTGGCAGGACGTACACTTCGTTTAATCAACACCGTCGTGGAGTGCACATAGTTTGCGGCCGGGCGTAAACAACAAACACCCACCGGCCTCTTTCTTTCTCACTCACTCAGCAGCGCACACATGCATCCCAGTGTATCAATATTTCACAAACATAATGGCACGCGCTGGAGGGAAATAGCAAGGCAAGTTATAAGAGTCGAAAGAAAGAATAGGAGAGCATTACATGTCAGGCAGGCATCCAAGCATTTAGATGACACGTCATGGATATACCAACGCCCAAAACGCAGTATTCTTTAATTATTCTTTACATTATGAATACAATATGAAAAACAAAACATGCATATTGAGCAAACACAGAGAATCCATTACTGATTTCTTAAGCACAATTGCACTTGCACAAGCTAACCCCGACACCGTGGACTTTTTAACGCTGACATTTGAAAACATAAAACTGATGCTGTTTAGTACATAGTCCGATCTCAACGATCTGTACTATTCTTGTGTGACGGCTGAATGCGATATGTTTTAGATTTTATGTGGTGACCACCTCACAAGCTATTAGCTTTTATGGCACCCACTATAATGTTAAATTAAATTTTAAAAAATAGTGGGGGGGGGGGAACAGTTCCTTGCACTCTTTCCGTGGACACAAATAATAACAGAAAGTAAGGTACAGTACCTTAAACCTTTCCCTTGTCTAGGGAAACAAGATGCTGATGCACACGACCTTGCCACAACTCGAGGCGAGAAGAAGGGAACACAATCCAAATTAACAACAGCCCACTCTCAGATTCATCTCATCTTCGGTAGACACAAAGAAGGAGAAGATAGCAAGCCGGAGATGGAATACAGGATGCAGTGTGAAAGGAAAGTTCTTGAACTTTTAAACTGGTAACCAGCCACTCAAGATCGCGCCATTTTGGAATACTGTGACATTCTACTGGCTCGACTAATATCTGCGGGTTTTGCACCTTACACGCACCGAAACCTGACAGAAACGTTTCTGACCCCTAGAGTTGCCCTTCCTGAGAATCTACAACAGCCTCGGGCAACAGAAGCTACTGCGAGCTGGTCGAAGACGAAACCGGTTAAAATCTCTGTGAGAGAAAACCAGACATGCGTCGGAACTGCTTCGCTCCCTGAATGTGTCTGACTGGACAACTGGGTTGGAGATAGCCTCCCTAGATCACGTGAGAAATCTATAGAATCGGATTGATAATAGAATCCCTTCCAGGTTAAAAAATGTAATAGATTAGTGGAATCTGGCGAGTTAAATCGCCCGATCTTGTGCACTGTAGGTGTCGCTTTACGGGA
>SMGT01005395.1:157697-170749 GCA_004794575.1 Lanistes nyassanus
ATCTCAGTCCGTCGAGGCGGTCGGCAAATTACACTCGTAACTGCAAGAGAGCTGGAGTCTTCCTATTGGCAAGATGGCGACTGAGGTCCGTAGGCTAGCACGTGGTCGCTTCACTGGGTCTCTTCCTAGGTGCACATCCCTCTCTGTATGTGACCCTCTGTTCTCCCCTCTCTCCTCCCTCTCTGTGTATCCTTGTGTGTCTATCTCGCGTTTTTTCCCTCCTTAAATTCTAACCCCCTGACGCCTTAAAACTGGGCTAAACCGGTTCTGGTCAAACTCGGTGGACCCGCCAACGGCGCTGACCAATGGCGAGCTTCCAGCTAGCCACTCAGTGTCCAGAAAGGGCGGAGCGATAGCCTGGTGATGACATATCTTCCCCCTACTAGCTTACAAAGGGAGGAGCTAAAAGGCTTACCTAGGAGTGACAGGTAATAGCCTAGGGTGACATGTGACAATTGCTAGTGTTCGTACCATTTTCCAATTGGTATACTGCCTTGTTTATTCCTAACACTTGAGCATTTCTTTACGGTTGTCCAGAAGGCCTTTGCATCATGCATACAGTTTTCTAACTTACTGCGTATTTCTCATTTAAACCTGTTTTTTCTATGTGTGATGGTTTTCCTATACATCTTCCTCTTGCCTAGATATGATAAAAGATCGGTCACAAAATGATTCTTTCCGAACTGACGGAGGGCGCGCTTGGCGTCGGCCTTTGCAGATTTACAATCACTGTCAAACCATTCATTTTTCACATTGTGTCTAGCAAGGCTTATAGGCTTCTTCATAACACCTGCAGCTGTTTTTAGTGCCTTAGTGAAAGTGGCTACTGCTGAATTAATATTTGTGTAAATCATAGTTCTTGCTTTAGACAACTGGTTTGGAAAGTCTAATGAATGTACATTTTCTAGGAACAGAGGCTTCAGATTAGTGTTCCCGATAAGTTTCAAGGAGGGTAGTATCAGATTCATCAGTAGTATCAGATTCATTTTCTCTTTGCATCTCAGAGTTCATCGTACATACTAGTGGTAGATGCTGGGACTCTAAACGTTCACGTGTGACAGCCAGACTGATCACCGTTGCATGTCCCATTTAGAATCGAAAGATCAAACACTGAGCACACCTGAAGCAATCAGGAGGATTAATCTTGCCTTAAAGCCAATGCACATTTTTCTTGAAAGTCATGTCAAGAGCTATAAATGCAACCACAGCATGCAATAGTGACATTGTCTAGTAAAATCAGAAAAATTTCACCGTCGTTTCGTTTCCTTCTATGAGTTATTTTCAGTAGTAATTGCATATCTGGGGCGAGTGCACTGACTTTCTGACCGGTTGGATGGATGGCTCACTCCTATACAACATAATTGTCACCAGTAACTAAATCACGTAAGTGTTTGTGTAATTCAGTCATAGATGCAGAAGGCACAAAACACTCTTCACTCCGGTGACTAAGGCACAGATTACTCTACAGTACACGTTGCACAAGCAGAGTGTTTGATGCTCGAGGACATGGTACAGCTAGAGTGCAACGTGTACCAGTTACTTGACTATCACCATTCTAGAGTGCTTGTAGCCTGGAGTACACTGTGCCTGCTACATCGGCTTCGACATTACTAGTACAGAGCGTCGTGTCGGCCGACAGTTTCTCACTACAGACTTGCAATGATCCTTGTTCTTTCGTTCAAATTTTCTCATTCATTTCTAACAACGGATTTCTACCATGCCTCATTACCGTCGACCACGTCATGGTTACAAAAAAAGAAAAAAAGTATTATATGTCGTCGTGGTATGTTTATACATTCGCTCACGTTTTGCTTAAAAATAGAGTAAAACATTAGACAGCGATAGTAAATTACAAAATCTACTTTACCTTCTTCGTAGGTTCTAGCGGTCCAAGACAGTTTCCGACAGTTACTTTATAAAGTCCAGCATTGTCTGACGTCACGTTGTGGACAAAAACTATGCAGACAGCAGATGAGATTTGACCTTTCACCAGTGCACAATCAGCGCTGATGGTGGTGTTCAGCAGGAGACTTCTGCCTCAGGTGCTGACATCGGACGGTCGGAATTGAGTGATGTTGATGACCTCTGGCGTCGGGTAGACCGTCCAATTATTTTGTAGCTGCACCTCCTGATCTTGGAAGGTGAGGGAGGAAAGTTTGTTGTTTCCAGAAATCTTCGGAGAACCTTGTGGCGATTAACAAACAATCCAGTTACATGTAGTTCCTGTTACACAGTCGAAAGAACTGACATTTTGACTGACGCAAAAACAAGCGGAAAAAATCGGTATCCCTGCAGGAAAAAGGAGCAGAAAGGACAGGGAAATAGAACAGGAATGAATGTGAAAACCTGACGGTACATGAGCTTATGATGTTCAACTGTAGCTCGTTGGTGAAGTCGATGGATTGAGTGTTCACCCTACAGTGTCACCTGATATGTGTGTATTCATGAGAATTACCTTGAGCTTGGGACTCAGATTGTTGTGATCTAGCGAATTCTTTTTGAGCTTGGCCAAAGGCCTCAAAAAGTGTTTTGACCAAGAAGGGGCAAGGTGGGATGTAGCCGACAGAAGATCGAGGGGCACAGTGGAAGGTGAACCACAGGGCTGCACTCTTCGTGCACCTCCGCGACAACTGCACAAGAAGTGCATCAGGCTAGAAGAACTACCTTTGGCGGCCAGAGAAAGAAGAAAAGTGGAGTGTAGTAGAAGGGCAGACTCCTGTCATGAGGCACCAATAGGTCGTAGAGAAAGAGAGAGGTCCAATTGTAGCGCTGGAGAACAGGTTGCAGGGTTAAGCCGGCCACCCACTGAAATGATCAACAAATAAAATTTTAGACGTGCACTCCTGGTTTGGCGTCTGCACGACTGAATGAGCTAGGCTGCATGAAAGGAGGGGCGGTGTCTGGAAACGTTACACCCCACCCCCTCTTGCAGTAGCTCAGCGTCCGTGTCAGTCCAAAAAAAAACGATACTACAACTCATCAACTGCTGGCAGGTGCTAACTGTAGTGCCTGAATAACCACGATTGCTGCCGGTACAGCTGTCCTTGGCTGGCAGCATTCTGTCATCATTTAACCTCGGGACATCCTTCAGTGCCTGGCCGAGGTCGCCGCAAACTTGTTGAAGTTTTGAACCCTACATGGCAAATGCATTTTCCCCCCTTTGTGAGAACCGCACTCAACCTTATGTTCTTGTCTAAGCCAAACAGCAATTCATGAATAAACTGTTGCAAATAGTTAAACATTCAGTGCAGGCTTTACCCACCCCAGCTCATAGTTTGTTACAGAGCTCGTATGGCAGCGCAACCGTGTGGGACAGAGGTCGTGTTCCTGACATCAGGGTGCCTGAGGTGTAACAATTTAGGACGGAGAGTTTACAAAGAAAGGTAAAAGCTGATCAGGATTCTGAGGCAAGGTCACCTCGCTTTTCTTGCTGCACACTGGTATCGCACACGTCATCCATGTGCGTTGATTTACTCTTCAGGCCCAATTACTCTCTCAAATAACGCATAAACTTTCTCTTCATCTACTTCTAATTAAAAAAAATTTATTTATTACGACAACTCTAGAGGCAACTGAATGCAAACAAACGTGTTTAAAGAACAGAACAGTCCGCATATACACTGCTGGATTTTCTGAATTTTCTGAATACGCGCGTATTCTCTTTGTCAAAGCACACAGTTTCGCCCAGCAATAAACATGTAGAAGGCGGTTCAAACTCAAACACTTCAGAAGAATTCCATTTCAATACAAACACTTTTCTGGGTCCAACTCGATCCACAACATTGTCCGCTTTTGTCTGTCCCTTGTTTGAGATTTTTAAAAAAGTCGCCTTGAATCTGGTTCGTAGCAGTCGGCACTATTTCGGCGAATGTAGTTCGACTGGAGCTGAAGGTAGACTTACATTTCCAATTGCAGCAATCCCTAAAGTCTAGTTTCTTGTCCGTTTCGATCTCACCAGGTGATTGCTAGTACGAGAGCTAGTTGCACGAGAGTGATTTTACCTACACTCCTGCTAACGATCGTATTCCCAAACGGAAAAGCTCCACATGGCTTGAGTCTGTTGTAAGTTATCACGGCACATGGCGATCATCAGTAAAGTTAGGGTGAGTTTGGGTCAGGTGAGCAGTGAGTTCTCCACTGTGTACGAATAAAATTTGACACGTGAGACATACGTAATGCTGGTTATAGCATGTCCTCATCTTTCTTCTGAGGGAAGCACTTTGTGTGCATAACTTGTTGTGTGTGATATCTTTGGAGAGACGTTCGCCGGTATGTGGTATCGTGTGTTTCCGGTTCTTTGTATGTGCAAATGATTTACCACATGTGTATAAGCGGTCGCGAGTGTGTGTTCTCATGTTTCTAGTAAAGTCAATTTCCTGTGTGAATGTTTTACCAAATGTGTCACATTTGTATGGACGATCGTCAGCGCGTCTTCTCATGTGACTAGTTAGGTCAATTTTCTGTGTTAATGTTTTACCACATGTGTCACATTTGTGTGAACGGTCGTCAGTATGTCTTCTCATGTGTCTTGTCAGGTCAAGTTTCTGTGTGAATGTTTTACATGTGTCGCAATTGTATGGACGATCGTCAGTGTGTGTTCTTATGTGTGTTCTTAGGTTACCTTTCTGCTTGAATGTTTTACCACAAGTGTCGCATTTGTATGGACGATCGTCAGTGTGTGTTCTTATGTGTGTCTTAAGGATACTTTTCCACTTGAATGTTTTACCACAAGTGTCGCATTTGTATGGACGATCGTCAGTGTGGTTTCTCATGTGTCTAGTCAGGTCAGTTTTCTGTATGAATGTTTTAACACAAGTGTCACATTTGTATGGACGATCGTCAGTGTGTCTTCTTATGTGTGTTATAAGGATACTTTTATGCTTGAATGTTTTACCACAAGTGTCGCATTTGTATGGACGATCGTCAGTGTGTGTTCTTATGTGTGTTTTAAGGATACTTTTCCGCTTGAATGTTTTACCACAAGTGTCGCATTTGTATGGACGATCGTCAGTGTGTCTTCTTATGTGTGTCTTAAGGATACTTTTATGCTTGAATGTTTTACCACAAGTGTCGCATTTGTATGGACGATCGTCAGTGTGTCTTCTTATGTGTGTTATAAGGATACTTTTATGCTTGAATGTTTTACCACAAGTGTCGCATTTGTATGGAAGGTCGTCAGTGTGTTTTCTCATGTGTCTAGTCAGGTCAGTTTTCTGTATGAATGTTTTAACACAAGTGTCACATTTGTATGGACGATCGTCAGTGTGTGTTCTTATGTGTGTTTTAAGGATACTTTTCCGCTTGAATGTTTTACCACAAGTGTCGCATTTGTATGGACGATCGTCAGTGTGTGTTCTTATGTGTGTCTTAAGGATAC
This sequence comes from Lanistes nyassanus, assembly GCA_004794575.1. Taxonomy (NCBI): domain Eukaryota; kingdom Metazoa; phylum Mollusca; class Gastropoda; order Architaenioglossa; family Ampullariidae; genus Lanistes; species Lanistes nyassanus. The sequence goes on from SMGT01005395.1 coordinate 163,075, forward strand.
TTTTATGCTTGAATGTTTTACCACAAGTGTCGCATTTGTATGGACGATCGTCAGTGTGTGTTCTTATGTGTGTCTTAAGGATACTTTTATGCTTGAATGTTTTACCACAAGTTTCGCATTTGTATGGACGATCGTCAGTGTGTGTTCTTATGTGTGTCTTAAGGATACTTTTATGCTTGAATGTTTTACCACAAGTGTCGCATTTGTATGGACGATCGTCAGTGTGGTTTCTCATGTGTCTAGTCAGGTCAGTTTTCTGTATGAATGTTTTAACACAAGTGTCACATTTGTATGGACGATCGTCAGTGTGTCTTCTTATGTGTGTTATAAGGATACTTTTATGCTTGAATGTTTTACCACATGTGTCACATTTGTATGGACGATCGTCAGTGTGTGTTCTTATGTGAGTTTTAAGGTGACCTAGCTGTGTGAATGTTTTGTCACGTGGGTATGGACGGTCGTCGGTGTGTGTTGTCGGGTGTCTTGTGAGGTCAATTTTCTGCGTAAATGTTTTACCACATGTCTTACATGGGCAAGGATGGTCGCCAGTATGCATTCTTATGTGATATGTGAGGCTACTTTTCTTTGTGAATATTTTACTACATGTATAACATATACGGACGGTCACCAGTATGAAATATTACGTGTGTTGTAAGGTTACTGTTTTGTATGAACGTTTCACCACATGTGTCACATCTGTATCATCGATCACCAGCATGAGTTGTAAAGGTCCGTGTGAGGTGACATTTCTTCGCACGATTGTTCGCCCACCCCTAGGTGTTAGCCTGCGTCTGTTGAGGGCATCACAGGTGGCGAAGAACGTCACACGTAGAACAGCCGAAAGGCCGGTCAACCGTCACCTCAAACACACCTGTAAAACATGTATAGATGTTTCCAGAACGTCACAGCGTAAATAGTGGAATGCCTTAACGAAACAATCTCATTTCAGAAACTGTGATCAACACAACCTTTGAATGATCACTTTGTTGATCAACAGAACATTTTTCTCATCCTAGGATTGTTACTAAAATTTTCACTTAGAAGGATGTTACATATTGTATTTTAAGTTCAAAAGCAAAGCCTCTATAAAACAACAACAAAAAAACTTATATTGTGTAAAAATGCATAATATCAAACAGAACCTTTTTTTTATTTACCGTTGGAAAATCTGCCTTTACACAAAAAGGGTGTATGTGTGCAGATTTTGCTCCAATTTCTAAAATGGCCTTTTGTACAAGATATATCCTTGTTTTCTCGTCGTGTAAACGCTCGTTTGGGCGTACACTCTAAATATTTTTCACACTAATTGCATGTACAATGTGTTAAAATATGTGATGGGTGTGTAAATAGTACATAAGATGCGTGCTACGTGTTTTAAGTGTTCTAAACATACCCCTACTTGAATTAACACTTCTGCACGTACACATCTGGAACATTATCAGAACATCATTTATACATTTTACAGGCCATTTGAACACCTTCGACAACACAGACAAGAACACTTTACGCTAAAGCGTTCTAGATCAATGTAAAATGCGATGTTTCGGTAACAAACTAAGTGTTCTAGTTTAAACACTTCTTGTTTACAGTATAGCTTTAAGGAGTACGGAGTATGGAGCGTTGTGCGTATGGCCGACGTGATGTTGTGAGTTACGTTCACCTTCTTCGCTTTTTAGCACTGCTCTTGGGTAACCACTGCTGGTCACCCTCCGACATGGGTCTTCTGTGACGTCACCAGCGTGTATGTCGTCCTGATTGTTCTGCACATCTTAGATTGTCAGAGAAACAATGTATACAAATAATTGAACAGCATCAAGTGTGAAAATTTTAGGTATGTAATATAAACTGCCCAACAATATTTATATTTAACTTATGTTTTACGCATAACTAGTGTAGCAGCATACATCAACATTTTAGATAGGCTTGCAATAAGTGTTCTTTTGTCCCCTACTTCTGTGACACTTTTTCAAGTACATTTAATCGGAAAATTTATATTTTTGTTACATTCAAAAAAGGCAGGGAGTAAACAAGAGAGCGACTCGATGATTCGTCTGTTGTTTGTTTTTGATTCGACCCCTCGGTCGTTATCAAGGGTGAAACATTTACAAATCACTCATACAACACCTTTTCATTCAGCCCAAAGTAACACAAGCAAACATAATCGGTGGAAGGCAAATTAATGGCTGTTAGATGTGAAAAATATACAGGTATACGTCTTCCCACGTTCGAGTTTACTAGTTGTCGCAAAGTGTCACAAAATGTATGACAGAGCCTTCCTCCTTTATGTGGTTAATCACAAGGCTAATGAGAATTTTAGTCGATTTTTGCAGGATTGCAGTAAGAATATTTAGCGTCTTGTTGTAGCACTATACGACCGTAACGCAAAGCAATCATTCTGTACTCTTTGCGCGGCAGTCTTTCTACTGACATATAGACGCGTCTCGGATAATATGTAATGCATATTACTTGTACTGGATAGAGCACTTTGTTAGGTGCGGACGGTCCTACACCTGAAGCCTTTTGCACACAAAAAGATGCGGGCTTTTTCCAGTACCTGATCTGTCCGATAGCCCCAAACTTCAGAACTTCAAAACAAGATTGGAGGAACTGTCATACTGAACAAAAAACGAAAGTGGGATAGAGAGAAGGTAGCCTTCTTGCTGCTTGACCTGTAACATACTGCTGGTGTTACTACCAACAGACTGAAGCAATGGTCTGGTTTGAGAAACTTTTGTAGCACCACACATTAAGTATACGAAGTGTGTCCCACTTATCTCACGTGTAGGACAGGCCACAAAGTTGATTACATCGCTACTATTTCTTAAATGTAAGTGAAAGAAGACCCACTAAAGTATATCTCATCGAAATATCTAAGATTATATTTCAAAATAGTTGCGGCCCTCCACTTTTGGCGTAGTTACTTTGTAAATCAGTAATAGCAGGCCGGGGGGAGTGGGAAGGGACACGGGCGGAGGGACATGCACGCACCGATACACTTGCAGCAAAAATAATTATGAAGATGAAAAGAGAGCCTTTGGGTGGTATAGCGGGTGACCCTCATGCGTACCTCATGAACCATTTTGAAAAAAATCACTTAAGCGGAGGAGAACATTTCTGTTTTAAAAAAATCTGTTTGATCACAGTAATCTCCGATAAGTTTGCCTAGCGATTGATCCCCTGTTCTCACCAGTCGTAAATTAAGACATGCAACTATTTATACGTATATATATATATAATATTTATTATATCTAGAGCTTTTTATTGCTGGCTTACATCAATCTATGCTTCTTCCCTTTTTCAGAATACCTTCTTAATCAACATGTTTTAGTTGATTTTCTGAGACACATACTACAGCTTTGCTAATGGGCCCATACAAAGAGCAACAGCTAGAACAATGAAAGCTTCTCTGCGTCAAAAAAGCTTTAGAAGTTAGAATTTACTCACAGAAACATGCAGGCATATGCGCAATAGGATCTCTGTCTCTGGCTCTATCTCTCCCTCTCTCCCCATTTACGATTAATGGACTGTTACAATCAAGAATGGAATGATTTCATTAACAACAGTGACATTTCTCTTTACATTATTAGTACAACACTTGTACTTGGTCACACCTGTTAGCACGAAATAAAAATAATGAAACGTTAACTAAAATAATGTAAACTAATATGAAATAAATATAAAGACTTTCGTATTACCAGATGATCCACTGGCCAAAGTTTGAACTGGCGTAGACCTGTCACTTCAGTTAAACTGTTTTGGATTACAATTACATATGCTGAAGAATCTTAATAGTTCTAATTCATTTATCTTAAAATGCTTCTGTCTTTCTCAGTCTCTCTCAAACTACATACGTGGAGTCACATTTACATATATTTGCTCCGAGTTCTAACTGATGTAGCAAACGACCGGGTGAAAACGGAAGTTAAAAACCAAAAGGTTCTGGAAATTTCTGCGCTACTTCAGGCTGATAATTTGAAATTGTTCCTGTATTTTTAGACTCCAAGTAGTAACAAAGTTCATCTTTTTTTCAAATTTATTTATTTGCAAGCACGTATATTTGTTCTAAATGCTGAAACTGAAGATCTCATAATTATGAGAGTACAGCTAGATCTAATTTGTCACGTGACCTGCTTATTGTTTAGATATTTTTACACCTTGCCTCATTGTCGTCTGCTACAGATTGTGATCTGAATTAGCTGTAGGCATTGTAATTTTCACTTTGTAGAAGGCCCAAATAATGGAGTCCTTGACTAAAGTTAGCACGCCGATACAAGAAATCCAATAATCTTTACGTAGTTCATAAAGAGACAGAATTTTTAAGTAAAGTGGCCAATAAAATTGATGCTGATAATTTATAGACTAATGTATGATTACATTCTTTTTCATTACTGCATTCTGTTTCGTTACAAACAATGCTATTTGACTTGCACCAGATCTTAAAAATCTTCCACATCAATTTAGCTTGAGATGTACAAGATTATTTTTCTTCTGATGCACGTTTTGCTTTTATTCTCATGTCATTTGTCAAGATGTTTACCCTCTCTTGCCAGAATATTGCAATTTCATACACTTAAAATTTGATCAATCCTTATCCTCATTTTAGTGCACGTTGCAATATTTGCAGCTATAGTTTGAATGGTCCAGTCTCTTCACATACTGGCTGCTTTCGTTTTCAGTGAAATTTTTCATGATCATGTACGCACTGTTTGCAAGAATATTGGCTTATAAAGGAGGCTGATTGCCATCAAAGGCCTGGAAAAGACGATTTTTTGCAGGATTTGAGCATCATGGGTTGAGCCAGGTAACCTCTAACATAAATGAAAAAATGGGCACTGTAGTTTAATTGATGTAAATGAATACAAATACCTTAAACTGAACTGATACAATGAACAAGCTATTGCTGAATATTTACATAACGTCTTAAACGAAAGGCAAAAGCGTTCACAAAACCGAGTAAATGAAGCCTTATGATTGCTATCTCTGCCCGAATAAAGGAGAAAAATGTTGCTTACTTTGCCACAACATAGATGTAAATAACCTGAACATTCCAGATGACCTGTCCAACAATGACTAAAATAGGTTAGTATGAAAGAGCAGTTGGTGTCTCGACGCTTTGTATATAGAAGGTTAAAGCTAAACCTATTTTATAAGACCAGCTCACCCAGGAGACACGCTAGAGCCAAGCGTACTTCATAGCGACCACGCACCTTACAAGGTTGGTTGGTTGGTTGGTTGGTTGGTTGGTTGGTTGGTTGGTTGGTTGGTTGGTTGGTTGGTTGGTTGGTTGGTTGGTTGGTTGGTTGGTTGGTTGGTTGGTTGGTTCTTAGCATCCCGTCGCAAACTAGGTGAATATCAGGACGGTGTTGCTTGAGACAAGTTAACGTGTCGCAACACAGGCTTCAGTCCCACCCAGTCACATTATACTGACACGGGGCCAGCCAGTCCTAGTACTGTTCCCTGTATTGCAAGGCGTCTGACACAGGTGGACACAAAGATTACTTACTGTTGCACAGCCAGATATCACCTCTTTGAGGGAAGAAATGCGCGCGTTTGTGGATAATCTATGTTCCTAACATTCCTCGTTACACGCATGGGTTGGCGAAGACGACTAAATACGGAGAAGACGAGCAAGGGGGGACCACCATATAAACGGTGGAGTGTTCTTGATTATTTCCCTTGCGAGAACGACGTGCTCTAAGATCAGTGCGAGAGGATTTCGTTGATCATGGGCAAAGCCGAGCGTTTGGCACTTTTGGCAATGAAGCAAATTACCAATGCTTGATCACACTAAACAGTGCAGTGGGGTAGGCAAGCTGCCAAAGGAACGTACTCTACTTGTTACCCAACCCATTGTAATGGTTGAGGCGCATTTTGAGTGATATGTCAGTGGAGACTTGTCTAAACTTTCCCTGGGGTTTGGGTATAAAATCTGTAATCAACAGTGGACTATTTTAATTAAACTATTAGGTATCTAGTAAAACTTGTGACGAATGTGTTAGTCATTCGTACACCAGTGTTGATGGTGATTGTGCGCAGTTAGGGAGAGAGAAAGAACACTATTCACCCGTAGTGTGTGACTGGGTGGGTGAGCTGTGACGCCTAGTCAGTAGTTGTTACCTTCTACAGAAAGTTGTATTCATTCTAGAAGTTATTAGGCATCCATAGTGTAAACTTTCTTCATATATTATAGTTCAAAGTACACTGGAGAAGAAGATGGTTGTTGGAAATCTTTCTGGGAATGAAAAGCCTCACTTTCTTCCGCTGGCTTATGGTGTGGGCCTCAGACGGCAAGATTAGATAATTCCCATCACGCGTCCGCATTCCGTTCAGTACAGCAGCAGCGTCGGCAGGACACAGCACCTGTATAGTCTCTGATTTCTGTGGGTGCTGTACATCAGGGACTCCTCAACATTCTTCTAGTTCCTGAAGACGTTCTTTACACAGTCTGCTCTTGATGTTCTTCTCACCATTCTGGGGAATGATGCTAGCTACATGAAACTTACAGTGGACCGCAATTACTCTCGTCTCAAGACCTTTGACCTGTCTGGATTAGAGAACCTAGCAGGAGTTGGCTCCCGCGAGCACAGAGTTCAAGGTCATTGAGACACGAAGTCCCAGGCCAACGACAAGGCTCGGTCCGTTCTGGGGAATATTGTCTCCCAATCACTATTATACTGACATTGGGTTAGCCAGTCCTGGTACTGTTACCTGTCGTGTCGGGGGTCACGGCCAGGCAGCTACTAGATTGCCAAATTTTAAGTCGTAGGTATGACTTGGCCGGGTGTCGAGCCACCGACCTCCCGCCTCGGAGGTGGATTCCATTGCCACAGAGGCGGCTTTCTCTGCCTGGGACCTATTTGCCTCGTCACCCAGATACCCATCCTGGAAGGCAATGCGTTGGCGGCTGCGAAACTGGCGGTTTAATGTGCACAATGTAATATAATGTAATGTTATATAAGGATACAATCATTGGCTGCACCTGGATTGAAACCAGCTACCTTTCGCAAGCTACTCAGCCGATGTGCCGACTGAGTTTTTCTGGTTCTTCCGAGGTTGTTAAATATGGGGCCAGGTTCAAATCCATATGCACCCACAAAATGTTCCGCTTACGTAAGAAACCCGAATCGCTTACTTATTCCAGAGTAGTTGCCAGGACAGGAATAAGTTCCTTGAATTTCGCATGCACAAAAACCGAATAGCTTATTCCCTCGTTATTCTGTGGTAATAAAGTTATTCAGTCTTCATAAGAGACAATAGCTTGTTTCAAGTTCGCCGAAACAGAGTTTTCAGAAACAGAAAACATCTGCTTCTCGGGAATAAAGTTGGTAAGTTTAAATGTATACGGGGCGTGGAGTTATAAGCCTACATTGTGCAAGGTCCATTCGACCATCTTCCCGAACATGAAACTGCCTGTCCGCACTGGCCATCTTACTGCAGCAATCAGTCTGGTGGTTCTGTCAGCTTTGTAGTAAGACCCCGTCCCCTCCATCGTGCGAAATCACCTCAAGGTGGAGACACTGTTGCTCTAAACTAACCAAACAACCAACCCGAACTATGGTGGTGGTGGATATTGAGAGGGACAGTGCTTCCACCTCGCGGTGACTTCGCACTAAGGGGGATGAGGTCCTATTCCGTTTTTGTTAGGTTTATCTCACTTGTTCCTTTTTATAGATGT
>SMGT01005395.1:183948-205848 GCA_004794575.1 Lanistes nyassanus
CTTTCTTGCTTGCTTTCTTGCTTGCTTTCTTGCTTCCTTCCTTGCTTCCTCCCCTCCTTCCCTTCTTTATTTCTTTCTTTCAACACCATCGCCGTCTGTGACAATGTTCTACGACCATAGGAAACAGACTCTAGACCCCACTGTCAGGATCCCTATTGCAATGTCCNAGGATACCCCTCCTGCAAGCAGCTATTCTTCTGATGTGAGAAAGGAATGAGCATTTAAGAACATGGAGTTTCTTCCGTCTGTGAATCCTAGACGGTGCAACCAGTGTGAAAAAGGAAAGAATGAGGGTGGTTTACAACCTGGGTAAGGTGGGGGGAAAATGTCCGTGGGGAGTGGTGTCGGTGTGAACGTGGAGAAGTTTCCAGGGTTCAGTGCACAATCAGTATGATATTTGCTAATATATCCTCTAGAACCGGCACAGCAGTATGGGAGCGTTCAGATATGTACACCCGGAGAAACATAGCCTGACAGTTGTCAATATATATATATATATATCTTGTAAGAAATGATTTACATCACGCCACCGTTATTTTCCAGAATCTTACAGAAAGTTATGTGATTTAAATGAATGTTGATGTTAAAGCACAAAGAAGTCCCGATTTCGAGTAAGCTCATGGCTACAGACATTGGCTCAGTTTCCTGGCCAACCCGACACACCTTTAAATACCCACTAAGCTTTGCCCTCTGCCTTGGCCCCCTTTTCAATCATGGATGTAGACAAATAGGTTTTGTCTTTATGTTAGTTTAAATATCTTTGCCGACTGTCCCGTTAACGTCTCGCCGTTTGCTACGGATTTGAGTATGCTTGTGGCCGTCCTTGCAAAGATTGCTTATTCATTATAATCGATACAGTAAACAGTAGCAGATACAGAAGTAGATCATATAAATATACCTGTGTCTCATCTGAAGAATGACAGTTCAATTAAGTCAACATTTGAATACGTACCACACCCGTGCCGCGGTGCGACCATAAGGAGTACAAGGAGTTCATAAACCCTCAACATTTCCGTGAGTAGTCACTGACATGCCGAGGCGACTCAAATTGAGTGTAATGCGCTCTACCTTTCTTCTGTAGATTATAAGACAATCCTTGACAAGGAAGCAGAACTCCAAGCTGGCAAATATGTCACGACTGCCGCAGACAACATGCTGTTACCTGAGACGTGTGAAAGGCGGCACAGACTAAAGTCAACGATTTATCTCAGGTACAGACTTGATCGGAATAGAAGAGCACTCAGCTGTAACGCTCGTTTCTGGATAACTAGGAAAACGCACCCACATATTGATATTTGAAGAGGACTGGATATTTTCAGAAAACGCAAGTCTCATTTGTTCATAATATGCATAAAGGTTGAATGTCAAATGATAGCAGCATTATTGTTGTCGCATTAACTAAATAGACAGGTGTGTGAGTGTTTTGAATGCATAGCTGTATATGTGAAATTGTGTGTGTCTGTGTGTGTGTGTGTGTTTGCTTGAGCGAACATGAGAAACAGAGATAGAGAAAGTGGTATGGTGTGGGTGAGAGAGAGTGGCATAGTGTTTGTGTGTGTGTGTGTGTGTGTACACGCGCATTTGCATACGTGAATGCGTGCGTGCATCATGTGTGTGTTTACGTGCGCGCATGCGTACACGCGAATCTGTTCATGGGTCTGTTGGAGTCAACACTGTAAGTTAATGCAGACTGTGTGTCACACGTTTTGTTGCTGGGGTTCGGAAATTGTGTTCACTGTTACGCAACAGCGCACATCGCCGTCAGATTGATTTCAGACCAGGAAAAAAAATTATTTTCGGACCACAACAAGCTTTCTCTTCTTTTGAGTTCAGTTCTTGGCTATGTAGAGGGTACAGTGAGTTGGAAAATGTCAGGTATTCCTTTTTAAGGTAAAGGTAAAAAATAATTTAACTCGACCTGTTTAGGCTGTAGGGGAGTCGGGTATTTGAGACCATCATTTTTCTGTTGGTCACTATCCTGAGGGCCGTGGATTTCTCCTCTACCTTCTTGCCTTACTTTCACCAATCCATGGGATCCGGTACCGATTCACAGCCGGGTGAACTAGGGAAGGCGTGCAGCGTCGCACTGGGGTTTGAAGGTCCACCACTCGAGCATTCACTTCCTTCTTCAGGATGGTCTTAACCAAACTGGGAACTCTTCCTTTGACCAGGAAAGATCGCACGTCTTGTGGAAATTGCCGCCTTCGTCGCAGATCCTTTGACGACTTTCTGCAGGAAGAGAGCTGTATTTTACAGAAAACAATTAAGGCGGGATTTGGATCGTAAATGTGGCTGTCGTACTTCCTCAACTTGACTAGAAAGCGGGCGTGCGCTTTTTGATCGCAGTGCTGTAAGGGTTAGAGTTTTTCTCCAAGGAACGTTTTGTAAAGATCGGGGCTCATCAAGCGAGACCGTCAGGTGAAAGAACTTAGGCTTCAAGAAATGTTTTTAAACGCCAGCTGCAGAAATATGTTAGAGTTAATGAGTCATGGTTGTTTCTGGCGCATTAAATCCTCTCCCAGCGGTAATGTTCAGCTTAATTGGGTAATAATTACAACTGTTTTGTTTTTTGTCCACCCTGCTTTTTACGCAATGATCTTTTCAATATTTGATGAAATACAAACGTATGCTACAGAAATTCGGTGTACACGCATATACGAATTTCGATTCCAAGTCATATTAACAGTGAGACAGACACATATGCAGGCAGATATAGAAAGCACTGACAAAATGGCGGACAGACAGACATACAGACTGTATGCGCAGTCATGATCAATTTTCTTTGTATTATAATTTATGGGCAAGGGTTAACTGGATTTATTCATTTAACATTTACTTTAGTGTGTGTTGTACAGGTGCTCGTTAAAATAAATTAAATTTAACTTTCATTTTTACTTTGATGGTTGAGACCAAAACAAAGAGACATGGCCCCTACTTCTTGAAGGGCGGAGTGCGTCACACGTATTAACTGGAAAAATAAAAACATTTACGAACTTAATTGCGTGTTTTCTAGAAAAGAAGACGTGCGCGAGTACATGCGCATGCCCATGCACACTAGCACGCGAGCACATACGACATAGACTTTTTTTTTAAGATTTACCTCAGGTCAGCATAGTGATGTTTACAAAGAGAGCGTACTGTAACAGGTATAATTATCCGAAGGTTCGTGGGAATACTCTGGGCTTACCTTGTCTTCAGCAGAATGTATTATCTTAATGTTTGAAAAGTTAAGCAAAGTTTTGTTTTGCCATGCAGAAAATGGGAATAAAAAGAAAACAATTCCATAGTCAGCAGCGAAACTCTAAACTTGAAAGCTTCCTAACACTGGGTGGTGTCGCAGTAAATGCACGAACGAGTCACACGCGCACTGTGCTCTATGCGGACAAAGTGTAGACTAAGGATTTCTTTAAGTTAAATGATTCTCAAATATTTTTCAACATTGTTATTGTTACTTTAGACACTTGTGTTTTGAAAACACTCGCAATTTACCAGAGTATAACTCATCAAATATTATGTAACAGATTCTCCTAACATCTGAAAGAAATTTAGGGGAATTAAAGTAATTGAACCGGGGCACGCTACCAAGGATTTCATGTATTTGTCCTATGTTGTTTCCAATCGTAAAATCGACGTCTTGATGAGCGGTCTTCATGCAGCCAGTATGTCGTCTTACCAGGGATTTTTTTTAGAACAAACGTGTCGTCTCACGTGCTCATTTCGACCTAACCGACGTTAAAAGAACGACAAGGCGCAGGTGGAAACAGAAGCAATCTCGCAATGACACATCGCAGCACTCATACGGCTCGAGCCCCATCGACCTACAATCTCCGCCAATAAAAATACGTTGAAAGAATGATTAGTATTTGCATGCGAAAAAAGCCCCAACCTTCATTTACACGTTAGTCTAAGCTAGGTGTGCTTATCAACTATCAGTCACATCTCCTCACACCACCTGCTATGTACAAACAATAATAAGGCACACATACCTTCCTCAAGAATCACCCGTACAGTCGTCATCTGTAGAACATACACAAAACCTCATACGGTTTTTTTTAAAAAAAGTTACACCAATATTCCGTACCAAAGAAGGGGACCCTGAATGGTCCTCTCACAGACGTCATCTCACTCAGAAACTCACATTTATGGTTGCTAGTGGAGGCAAATACAGTAACGGAGAACATATTGTATGATCGTTATTGCTCGAGACCCTAATTATTATCAGCGTCTCCTCAGTTCATAAAGACAACTAATTTATGGTGCTGTAAGCCTCTTCCGTTTGCTCATTTCTTATCGTTGCTGGTGTACTCCTCCGCGCTGTCTCTCCTTTACCTAAACAGTGCAAAAGAATATAACACATTCAGATGCATTTGTAAGCCGATAAAGTATTAAATATCATCATGACTTTTCCTTTCTTACAAAGTTTTAGAGAGATAAGTTAATTTTACTTGAATATTTTCTAATTTCAAATTTTTCCTAAGTATTGAATTTAGAATTTCTTAGAAAGTGTTGTGTGACCCGTTTTCTTACTTTTTTTGACCACGCTGATAGAAGTATAAGGCGATTTTGCTCCGATCTCTCTTGTGTAGAGAACATCATATGTATGACCTGGCGAAATGCAGTCAACAATGACTTTAGGTGCAAACTTTGGACATAAGAGAGAATGGAAGGAAATAAAAAGAAAGAAAAGGAAAGAATAAAGAATGAAAATTAAAGAAACAAAGAGAAAAAAAGCAGAAAGACATAAGAAGTGACAGAAGAAGGAAGGACATAAGGAGTGACAGAAGAAGGAAGGAAAAAAGGACAAACCGATGGATGGACGGACCGATAGGCGTATGGACGGACAACAAACAGAAAAATAAAGCCAAACAGAAGAGTAGAAAAAGGGATTATATGTTAAGCAACCTCGCTATTCTTTTTAATATTTTGACAATTTTTAGCTCCTCTTAGAATAATAGTCACCTGCTGATTCGAGGGAAGGAGGGGACCTCTCGTTATCCTCAGCAAACGTTCGTGACCTTTTAGAAAGATGGTTACCGCAGGCGAAAGATAATTTAAAAACTTGTAATAAATACAAATGCAAATCTTAGCTGCAGTAGTTTAAATTGATCTTGTACTTGTCTTGAAATAAAATGTTGTCGATACAGCAGTGAAGCCACGGCGATAGCATGGAATTTTTAATTGTGGAGGGAACGAATAAACGTTCTCTCCGATACAATCAATGCTATGATATTATCAGTAGTAGAGACAAATGTGTATTTACCATTACGCTACGCGTGCAAATTATTTTACCGAAGCCTTAACAGCCAGTGGGAAGAGAGTTATCTACCCCTCTCCCCGTCCAGCTCGCACACTTACACAGCTCCATCGTCGTCTTTTACATCTGAAAAAGAATAAAGAAATTATTGCACGCAGAAAATTTAATAAAAATAATAGGTCCGATTTCTTCTACTTTCTTGCCTTGCAAAATATAAAATAATACAAAGCACGTGTATTTATAAACGATGTATTCAGAACTTTAGGAATTCAGACGATGAGGACAAGAGAGAGAACATCCCACCAGAATGCTGACAATGAAGTCTGAAGCTGTCAAATTATTTTTGTTTTTTGCTGTTTGCATTGCAAGTACAAAAGGTGAATATACCCACGTCTACACGGCAAGGTCCAGTTACGTCGCCATGCCCACAGGACGGCGGTAACAAGTAGAACCACATCCACCGCCACTGTCACGCCGATCCCAGCACCTAGTCCAGCCGCAAACCCCTGGTCGTAGCCTTTTGCCGATTCAGACCGAGGTTCTACAACTGAGACAAAAGTTGTCTCCCTTTACTATTCTCTTTGTTCACGATGGCTGTGTTGAAACGTTTGTGGCTTTCTTATCCTCTCTTAGAAAAGTATCTGTTATGACGTCTGATTGTAAAGAAATTAATCAAATTGTTCAACTTGATATTCGTGAGGTAGAATGGTAGAAGACTTAACTGTGTAAATATCGATTTTCCACCAGCCTCCTTCCTCTTCCGTTTTCTTATTTTGACGTGCTAATATCAACAAAGTCTAAGACAGTGATGAATTATTTCAGTCGTGGCTTTATTTAGGCATTTAAACATACATGGATATTTTAATACTGTCTTCGCGAAGCCCACACCTTCGTCCTGTCCAACCTTGACCTCAAAAGTGAACGAAATCTGTCCCAGACTGTTGCCAATAACAAACTCGTAGAACCCGGCGTCTTGTGATACAACGTTGTCGACGACGATTGTGCAGTTGAAGGAAGATAAAGACTGACCGCTCTGGAAACAGGTGACTTGGATGGCACTGTCTCTGGGCTCTGTTTTAAGGTTGCTGCAGTTAGAGGATCTCCAAAAATATTTGTTCAGTAATCGGAGTGTCGGGTAAGCTGTGGTTTGAAAACTAATCTGCTTTTCTTTGTCGTTAAATGTGACGGAATGAATGTGGCCAGTTCCATAGGTCGGTGATGTGGCTTCATTTAATCTTGGAGCACCTGAACATAAATTGAATGATGCAGATTTATAATGCTGAGGTGTTTAGATCAATCTTCAGGGCATGTTAAATGTAATTTTTGATATTTTTCTTCGATTCTTTCTCCTTTTTTCTGACTCCATCTTGTCTCTTTTTCCATTAATGGGTTTGGCTAGAAACATGCCAACTCCTGACCGCATAACCCTTACACGAACGCTCACACGCGCACCCACACGCGCACGCGCACGCACACGCGCACGCACCACACGCACGCACCGCACTCACCACACGAGCCACAGACACAGACACAGACACAGACACAGACACAGACACAGACACAGACACAGACACAGACACAGACACAGACACAGACACAGACACAGACACAGACAGACACACCAACACACACTCTCCTTCACACACATACACACTCTCTCTCTCTCTTTCTTCCATACACAGAAAATCATTTAGCACATGAGAGAACGTGTAAGCTGTTCATCAACATTTTATACATTAATGATCAGGAGAAAACCTGTTAATAGTCGTAAAAAAGTTGATACTGGTAAAATGATGTACCCAGGTCACTGAGCCAAAATTATGAAAAAAAGTACACTCACACTCAACATATAATGTTGCAGTCTGGTCTTTTCGCCCCAAACCATTGTCTGCTGAACATCGATATTCGCCCAAAGGACTGCACAAATGCGCGCGGAGTGTGTGTCGCAGATAACCCGGCTGATCAGCTAGAGTTACGTTGCCTGCTGGCAGACTTGCCAACACACGGTTATTGTTCTTGACGTCTGTGATGGTCATTGCGGGCGTGGGTCTGCCGTCAGACTTACACAGCATGGTCACAGTGCTGTTCTCTGATACCGTCACGCTGTTGCTGTCGTTGTCGTTTAGCTTGAAGCTTAGTTGAGTGGGCGGGTCTGGTAAATGCATAAGGAAATGTATAAGTAAATATATACAAAACAACGAAATGCAACTACCTAATGGTCATGTGTTTGAAGTCTAAAATATTTTAAGAGTTTAGAATAAAAACGTATTCTTTTTATTTTAAGAATTTGACTGAATAAATAAAGTAAACTGTTTCATTTGAGGAACTATTGTTATTTTCAGAATTCATGCAGTACCGACTTTGTGGTTGTGCAGGTGTGTGTTGAGTATGTAAAAAAAAAAAAAAGAAAGTCTATCCCGGGTGTCATTTATAGATTTAACACGAAGTGGTTTTTTTTTAAATAAGCGTAAGCCTTTAACGATAAATAGTAGAACAAGTTAAACGGTAGAAATAGCGAGTACTGTGCGGTGGATGGTTCAGATAAAGAAACTCACATGTAAGCATAAGTGTGTATATCACAGACTGCAAGATTGTGTTGTTCCATGTGAGAATGCACACATAGGTGGCTCCATGATGATGTCTCTGTAGTCCCGTGAGTAACAGCTGGTTGGAGCCTGTGCTGTTCCACTTCAGTATTCCTGGAGGTGATCCGGGGTTAGCGATGAAGCACGTGCAGTTTAATGACTCTCCTTCTTTGATACTGGAGAGGCAGTTGTGTGTTAGATTCCCACTAGGCCCACCTGTATACAATCAACTTTCCTGAGAATGTTTGAAATACCACAGACAGACGCTTATGCAATTTATTGTAAAGTTCTGTTGTGCGTCTACTTCATAATTAATTCTAAGCTTGATGGATATTAGACAATTAAAGACAGTATTTGCTCATTGGCAGTAAGTGTGCTAGTGTTTTGTGACCAACTGACATTTAATCGTTAGTTTACGTCCCGTCATCGCTTGTGTTAAAGATTCCCTCCAGTATAAGAGCGCTTACTTATTTCGTTGCTTCCGTTGAACGTGACAGACACGTTTACTTCCCCTGGCATGATTGTTACACTGTAGCTATATCGCCCTTCAGGTGGCAGAGAAGTGGTCAAGTTGCACGTGCCAGAGTAATACCCGGATTGTGTGAGTGCCAGTAAGTCCATGTTATAAGCATTTACTAATTGGGACGTCCCTGACATCTGCAAATCAACTCAAAATGATTTGTGCATTATTTATTACATAGGGATAATATATTTGTTTACTAAATCTGTTCAAGCATAAGCACTGAAAGGCGCATCTACCTAATGGTAATGTTTTTCAAGGATAAAATTTTTTAAGATCCTTTACATTTTAAGAATTTGGCTGAATAAATAAATAACTGAATAAAGTAAACTGTTTCATTTCAGGAACTATTGTTGTTTTCAGAATTCAAGCAGTGTCACAGCCATGCGCGCATGCACTAACCCAGTCACATGCACCCAAAGGCTGTGGCGTGTTCTTTTATTCTTCCAAGCACTCCGCACTCTCCACTTGCAAGGGGTTTACAACACAACACAGGACAGGACACCCCGTACTAATTTATTGGTATATGTCTTCGACTACTCCCCTAAGTTGGTCAGTTTCACGTCCTTGACCACTAACGGCCATACAACTTGTACAAATCGACCATTTCCACACAAAAGATGAACTGGTTACGCACCAGAGAAGAAACTCATACTTCTCAAACATCCACCAATGTTACGTCATCAATCTCCAGATACAAATAAACTCAATATGATGCAAGAGAATTATAATTACTTCATCAACAACATAATGCAAGTGTAGAAAATCTTCTATAGGTTTTCCATTCACTCGCCCACACTCGTACTCAAAATCTCTTATTAACTTTTACAACCTTCTCCCATGTACCACAACATTTTCAGCCCAAGACACCGAGACACTCAGAAACAGGTTATCAAATGATTCTCAACAATATAAATCATCACTCCATCAATAATAGGCTGTCTCCCTTACACTGGTTGTCTTCACTGTACACACCTACTGATCAAAGTTAATTTGCTGGATTTCCAGAGTCTAACACTCTAGAATTCAATTCACTTTTCTCTCTCACTAACAAATATCTCCTTCCCCCTCAACTAACACAAAATAACATATATACCTCCCCCCCATGCTCCCCAAAAGAACTAACTTTTCCAGCACCACTGTCCTCACTGGACCACAGACGTAAGTTGTCTAAAAGTTACAGTCTCATTCTGTGAAGGTTTAGCCATTAGTGTTTTTCTTGTAACGGTTTATTTCCCCTTCCTTCACTATTCACATTATTATTACTCTAATTAACATCGGGCTGTGCTCTAGGCTCCGTTAGAAGTTTGCTGCTGTTCATAGTGTAGCGGTTCAAATGTTTTTTGTTGGGTTTTTTTTGTACGAATTTTTACATCAAAAGAGATTCGTAGACAAGGGAGGTAAATGACGTTCCAATTGTAGAATCATTTTATTAATGAAGTTTCCTCCCTTAGACCATAAAGTAGACCACGTTTTTAGATCTGTACCGCCTGATGCGCACCAACTGTTCAGTCGTGAGACAATGGCTCGCCGCCATAGTGAACTTCGGCGTTTCTCCGCCAGACAAGAGCTCGAAGTTTTCGAAAGCTTGTCATCTGACGACGAAAAGACGTCGTCTGCAATATTAGCGACGAAGACTTTGTCTTTCCTTCGTCTTCTATTTCGGGAACTGCAAATTACAGTGATGGTCACTTACCAAACGTTGAGATGGTAAGTGACGAAGAAATAGCTCAAAATGGTGCTATGGAGATCTTTCCAGAGACACAAAAAGTTTTTGGATCTTCGTCTTTATCAATAGATGAATTAAAAGGAGATGATGGAGATTACTTCAACGAGTGGTGTAGGAATTTAGAAAATTTTCTCAAGCCCCTCTACTTTCAAGCCACACCGGTACTGAGCCTGCCTGCATGAAGGGACTGCAGACCAGTGGACCTCTTCAAACTGTTTGTGGATAAACAGCTAATCAAGCTGATGAAGACTGAGACTAGCAGGTACGCCAGACAGATCATTGGCGTAAAACGCAAGTCCCACCTAAACTAATAAAAAACGACAGATTTAGGCAGATATCGTCATTTTCCATCTAAATGACAATTCAACTGCTCTGTCAAAGTGCCACCCACAGCATGATTCTCTCCACAGAGTGAGGCCACTAGTTGATCACCTCAATCATGTAAGTGTTATCTTTATATTTCTTTACCTGGTGCACATCATAGGCTTGTACATGTATATCTCTTATTATTAAATTATAAAAATACAGTAGACTGTGACAACCCTCTATTCTGCTCCCTTTCATATCCAGAAATGTGATTATCAAATGTGCATTATGCAGATATTATCAAACTTTACACAGAAGGAGTGTACTTCAATAATGCAAATAATTTACTAAGTTTTTATTTTCTAAATTCCAGCACTTCAAGGCTGTGTGCGTACCAGTGCAGCACATCTCCATTGATGAGGCTTTGTGTCCCTAGCGAGGAAGAGCAGGCTTCCACGTCTACATGGGCAAGCCCATCAAGTGGAGAATGAAGCTCTGGTATATCTGTGCGAGGCTTCATCTGGTTATGTGTAGAACCTCCAGGTCATGTGCCATCAACCTGGAGTTAGCAGCAGACCCTATGATGTTGTTCTTCGCCTGATGCAGCCACTGAAATCTTTGGGCTACTTACTCTATGTGAACAACTACTGCTGTCCTGCACTTGCCCACACCCTGTCAGAAGACAACACTGGACTAGTGGGCACAGTGAGAGCCAACAGAATGGGTCTGCCTAATAATTTCATGGCCCAGCCTGTTGCAAAGTGGGAGGCAGACTTCAGGCAACACCAGAATGTTGTAGTCATGAAGTGGAAAGACAAGCATGAGGTTTCTGAGCTCACCACCATCCACAGAACTCAAATGGCTACTGTCAGCACCAGGACAGAGACAAAGAAAAAGCCAACAGCCATCATTGACTACAAAAAGCACATGGCCGGGGTTGATCACAGTGACCAGATGAATTCGTACGCACCCCCACACAGGAAAACACTGAAGTGGTGGAAAAAGCTGGCGTTCCACCTTCTCACGCTCACAGTCACGAAGGCCCACGGCCTGTACAACAAGATCAGAAAGCAGATTGGTGAGTATGGGATGCCACTGGAGCAGTCCATCATCTCCTTGGGACAAGTTCTTGTCCAACTGTCTGAGGTACATGAAGATGACATGACAGGAGCTGCACAACCTCTGTCCAGCGAGCTGCTCTGGCTGACAGAAAGGCACTTCATGGAAGCTGCTCCGTACAGAAAATGCATGGTCTGCTACGCAAGAGAAAGAGCTAAGTGAATAAGTTATGAAGAGGTGAAAAAAAATCCAAGCGAACAAAGTTACAGTGCAAGAAGTGCAAGAAGTCACTTTGTGTGCACCCTTGCATGGAGTGGTTCCACATCAAACAGGACTACAGCAAGTAACCAACTACACTGCATGTTGTTCCACGCCAAGTACGACTACAACAAGTAACCAACTACATTGCATGTTGTTCCACACCAAGTACGACTACAGCAAGTAATAAACTACATTGAATGTTGTTCCACACCAAGTACGATTACAGCAAGTAACCAACTACACTGCATGTTGTTCCACACTAAGCTGGACTACACCAAGTAACCAACTACATTGCATGTTGTTCCACACCAAGTACGACTACAGCAAGTAACCAACTACATTGAATGTTGTTCCACACCAAGTAACCAACTACACTGCATGTTGTTCCACACCAAGTACGACTACAGCAAGTAACCAACTACACTGCATGTTGTTCCACACAAAACAGGACTACAGCAAGTAACCAACTACACTGCATTTTGTTCCACACCAAACTGGACTACACCAAGTAACCAACTACATTGCATGTTGTTCCACACCAAGCTGGACTACACCAAGTAACCAACTACATTGCATGTTGCTCCACACCAAGCTGGACTACACCAAGTAACCAACTACACTGCATGTTGTTCCACACCAAGTACAACTACAGCAAGTAACCAATTACACTGCATGTTGTTCCACACCAAACAGGACTACACCAAGTAACCAACTACATTGCATGTTGTTCCACACCAAGTACGACTACAGCAAGTAATCACCTACATTGAATGTTGTTCCACACCAAACAGGACTACAGCAAGTAATCAACTACATGGAATATTGTTCCACACCAAACACGACTACAGCAAGTAATCAACTACATTGAATATTGTTCCACACCAAGCTGGACTACAGCAAATAACAAACTACACTGCTTGCACTAATGCAGGACTAGATCTAGTGTCTACTGTGGGGCACTGCTGTCTGCTCTTTCGTCATATCTGCCCACCCCTAATTTCCTGAGTCTAATTTAAAGTTTTCCACCAAGTCTTACGGATTACAAGTGCTGCAAACAGCTGCAATAGCTGAGAGGGTTTTTTTTGTCAAAAGGACATCCTGGATAAAATTCTAGAATTTATGGATGATTTCAACCAGGTGTTATAGATTACAAGTGATGCAAACGGCTGTAATAGCTGAGAGTTTGGTGAACACTTTGGTTACATTGACAATGGTTACATAATACCGTGGATTACTTCATCTGTTTCAACTTAGGATGTGGACAGAAACAAGGTGTGCTTCTGGGTCTGTTGCATGACAATTTTGAGGCCAAAAGGATAGCTAACTGGACATGAACATCTTCAGCATGTGTGCTCACCATAGT
This sequence comes from Lanistes nyassanus, assembly GCA_004794575.1. Classification (NCBI taxonomy): domain Eukaryota; kingdom Metazoa; phylum Mollusca; class Gastropoda; order Architaenioglossa; family Ampullariidae; genus Lanistes; species Lanistes nyassanus. Next base: position 197,026 of record SMGT01005395.1, read on the forward strand.
CAGAGGATGCCTGCACACAACAACCTTACCAGCTGCCTGAGGGTGGACATTTTTCACCTTTATTGATCCATAAAAGTATTTTCTTCTGTGGACACCAACCCTAACTCCGCCAAGGACGGTCCCAAGGCTGGCCGAAAAAGGAGGAGGGGGTGATTGTGCTGATTGGCACACCGCCTCACATGCCCCATCATATTGGCTTTAAGTGCCTATATTTTTATCCAGCGAACTCCACGCGGTGACCCTACCAGCTGGTACACGGCCTCTAGCAGCGCAGTGGTCTTTGTAAAGATTCAAGGCAGATTTTACAGAGCGACTTCTTCTTAGAACCGTGCTGAGTGGGACAAAGAATCCAGACAGATCCATCGTCCTTTTGAATGATTGGCCAGGCCAGTATGTTGACAGGCTATTGCAGTTCTACTTTACAGCTAGCTCCCTTTCTCTACAGCTAGCTCCCTTTCTCTACAGCTAGCTCCCTTTCTCTACAGCTGGCTCCCTTTCCATTTTCCCACCATTACACTCAAATCAGCTGTAGACACTTATCAGCGATCAATGTTCTTCTCACATACCCTTGTGGAATATTCCAGACAGATTTTACAGATATAAATTCTTACAGCAGATGGAAGGAGTTCCCAGAACTCTCCATCATCCTTTTGAGCATCAGAGCAACAAAGGGAGCACCTCGCCCAGCCCCACGGTCCTCCAAAAACCTGACCCAGTCCTCAGAGGCAATCCTTTTCTCCAACGAACAACAGTCACAGTAGGGGTCGCGGTCGGTCCACTAAACAATCGCTGCACTTGGCGTACTGAGGGCACGTCTCCACTTTCCTTTCTGAACCTTTTCTAAACCCGAGTTTTTTCATAGTAATAGCTTCGAAAATTTCGTTCTGCGTAAGACTCCAGCCCGACTGACCCAGTCCTCACAGCCAATGCTTTTCTCCAACGTACACCAGCCACAGTAAGGATCGCGGCCCACTTAACAATCTATCTCATCTAACTCAAGCTCTATAGCTAGCTCCCTTCCATTTTTCCACAAATGCAAGTTGTCGCTCCAGACGGATCTTGCAGCACAAAATTTCTCATTTGTAAAGAATGCCCGGCGCTCCAGAGAACACCAGGACCCGCCGAACCGACGGTCCGAACACGTGACACGCCCAAGCACCTCTGCGTGCCTTGCGGCCGCCACGCTTTCAATCTAGAAATTTAAAATTATTGTACAATTATTCATCATCTCGTCCAAGCCTTTTTGCGTGCCTTGCGGCCGCCACACACGCATGTATCGCCTCTTTTTAAAAACAATCTGTATTTGGATGCCATGCTCTCAAACTAAAAATTAAAATTATTGTACCAACGGTCTGAACTTTGCATGCCTTGTGGCCGCCATGCTCTCAAATGAAAAATTATGCATCATCAAATAATTTTTGATGCACATTTGAGCCGTAAGCACTTATCAGGGGCATCCTTCGCCGGAATTCCACCAAGTTCAAATCTATCTCATCTAACTCAGTGCTGTCTCTACAGCTAGCTTCCTTCCATTTTTCAGCAACTGCTAGTTGTCACTCCAAACAGACTTTGCGCAACAAAATGTCTTCCTGTACTTTCTTGAGTATTCTTTCATAATCTTGGGACTTTCTTCTAAGAAGCCAGATGATCTATTTATACCCATTGCTCTGGAACCATTGCAGCTTGTCGCTCCAGACAGAGTTTGTACCTTCTTGACTATTCTCCTTCTCCAAAGAATGGCAGCCCGGTCGCTTTCTGAAAGAAGCTGCTTCACTTTATAAACGCAACAGCGGTGAGTGGGACAAAGAATCTGGATACATCTGCCAGAAGATCTATTTATATTGCTCCAGTCTATCCAGACAGATTTTACATGATACAAATTCTTCTTGTAGTTCTTCCTTGAGCATTCTGACCACCCTGGATCAACCAATGTCACACCACCCCTAACTCCGCCAAGGCCTGTCCCAAGTCCGGCTGAAAAAGGAGGAGGGGGGGTTGGTTGTGGCCCAGACTCCCCAGCCTGTAAAAATAATACTGCTACAAAATCAAAGCAACAGACAGGTCTGTTGCAAAGGTCCTATGTTTCACTTCATAAGGAACTTCAGTAAGTGATCATGATGTAACTTCTCTGCAAGTTTCCTGTGTGTGTGTGTGCCAGAGTCACTGGTTCGCATAAGTGTCATTATTCTAACAGTTTATTTCCCCTTTTTTCACCATTGGTAAAACTGGTCGCCAAGCTTACAAAAGTTCCGTGAAAGTCCGTTCTGACTTATTTAGGCAAGGGTTGTCGCTAATAATCTTTCTCTACATAAAGATTTGAAATTGCAATACATACGTTATGCGCTCTCAAAGGAAGCATCAAAGGACTGCTTTGCTCAGCCCTGTCCCACTTCCATAACACAATGTAGACGAGTTGACTCCCAATTTACCCGGGAATTCAGCGCGAAACAACAGCAAAGGTAATCCACAGCTGAGCCAGTAGGAAAGGTAATCCCACAACTTATGAAAGAACCAAACACACTCTGGTGGATGAAACTCCAATCCCCATCCGCCGGACGATTAATCCACGGGGCGAGATATAACCTTATGTACCGATTAGCTGCGATTATATGTGGGACTCGAAGTTCTCCAGGAATACTCATACACACACCACCACAGGAAATTCCTCTCCACAGCCTGGGCTCTCTCCAGTTTCTCCTTATTTCGCCTTTCTTTTAAAATAAAAAACTTCCACTTCGTATGAATGCGACCCTGCGACCCGGCAACTCTCATCTCCAGTTCCCTCAACCATGACTGTCACGGGCTACCAGTCCGTGACATGCTGTACCTGCTGTGTGCTTGTGCAGATGTGTCTTGAGTGTGTAAAAAGGATGAAATCAGTTTGTACGCATCATCGAATGCAGTAAAATTTTATGAACGAGATTATTTCAATATGTTGTCATACTGTGCAAACTATTCCTGGTTCCCAGTGGACATTTGATTTTAGTCTGAGTTCTAATCTATTTTAATAGAAAAGTTGAAGAAGCCTACCTCTGAAGTCTGGTACCAATAGCAGCCATAGTTATTTCTTGCTGAGCGTGCCTTGGCAACAGAGCACGAGCCAGTCATTGTCCACGTGTCGGCACTAAACTGAATTTGACACGTGGGATTCTCGGACGGGTCTGCAATGGTCACAAAGTACTTGTTCGTTGTCGGAGAAAAAAACAACAAAAATAATGAGATTTAACCAAAAGAAAGGAAGAAAGAAATTAAGGAAGGAATGATGAAAGAAGGGAGGGTGGGAGGCAGGCAGGGAATGGTCGAGGACCTAGGGACTGAAGGAAATAAAAGAAAGAAACAAAGAAAGAAATAACGGCAGACGCACACAGACTATAACTAGATGTGCACTAGAGGCCATTTCCAAAGGAACAAACCTGAGGCAGTTAAAATGTATGCAGTGGCTTAGTTTTATTCGCTTAGGACAAACAGGCAGGCAGATAGTCAAAGGAAGACGTGGAGACGGGTATAGAGAAAGAGAGACAGGGGGACAGAGATAAAGAGAAACAGGAAGACATAGATATACGGAGACAAAGACAGAAAGATAGACACAGAGAGACATAAAGACATAGACAAAGAGAGACAGAGACAGACACAGACAGAGAAATAAAACTAGAGGAAAAAATGGAGCAAATATATTTCACGATCCACATGGGAAAGCTAGGAGAGTTTTGACAAATATGGGCGATACTTACAGACCACGTCAACAAAACAGACGACTGTTCCAACAATCTGATTTTCTGTGGCGAGACATGTCAAGTTACTTTTCTCAAGCTGCTTATATGGATCCCCACCCGAATTCGCAACAACAGTAATGTCACTGAATGTAGGCGACGTCCTGCTAAACTTGAACGTTGCTGGGAGATATGACGCAGAGCATAGCGCAGGCAGGGGTGGGCAGTCAGCTAAAATAACTTTGCCGTCCTGCAGCCAGGTCACTGTTTCGTTTTCTTTCAGCCCTGTACAGACAAACTTGTTGTCATCCCGGCCTTCCCTCACCTCGAGGTAATTCCAGGTGTTGCACAGCGACAACGCGGAAACTGAAACAACAGCAAAACGTGTCCAATATATAATGACAAAATTAGTTTTGCATACATCGACATTAGAGAATTTTCTTTTTGTGTTTGAGACAAGCGCGAGTGGTTATTGAAGAAGTGTTGTCTAAATAAAACTGGATTGAAAGCGCACAAAATGTACGTCATTCCTTTCCTGACAAGAGTGATTTGTTGCACAAAAGGTCCTTTCAGATATTGCTCACTCTAAATGTGCTAGATGATACCGAACATTATATCGGAATTGAATGCCCTTTTTATCTCTACCTTTGAGCAGTCGCGGAATAAAGTCTAACTAGCGTGTACAGTCAAGTTGTTATTATTACGCACTTGTCTTTCTCTTCTGACTCTTTCATCCCTCGTCCTTTCTCGCATGGTTGTTTGTCATCCATATTTCATACGAACACAGTTAAGCTTAACCTGACGTTGATATGGTATTACAAAATATGACTGCATTCTTATTTTATCCGGAATGAGTTTGAACATCATGCTAGAACGAAAGAGCAGTACGGAGAATAGCCACGCGCTATCCGTTGATAAGGAACGCAACAACCACGCTGAGGAAATTGTGACACTGACAGAAAAATCTGGCGCTTGTTCGAAGGTAATGGTTTGCTGAAATCGCTAAGCGAATGAGGATTATGTAAACAAGAACCTCCACTCGCACTTGTACAGTGACATTGTTATCTGTGAAACTTTCCTTGTGTAGCCCTACGCTGGATGAACTATGATTGTCATGTGCCTTTTGTATGTTTTCTCATTTTTTTAATATCTCCCGAAGGTTAAAGAATAAAGCATACTTGATTTAAAAGTGAGCTGCACAGAAGCCTTACTCTTCAGCAAACAAATAGATATCTGAGCTTATTTTGCGAGAGTTTGATTTGGAGGACGCATGTATCCTTCCGCACACGTGTGTACGTAGGTGTGAGCGTGCGAGCAAGCGATTGATTGAAGGAAGGGGTCAGTAAGAAACTGGTTTTATATCTGCATTATTTTGAGCACTGCATGCACGAAGGAGTTAACATGATAACGAGCGCTCGGATGGGCAAAGAATTGAGCAAGCGAAATAGCGATTGTGTTGAGTGACTGCCTGCATTAAAAAAACCAACCCTACTGCTTAACAACATAGTCTAATGTCTAATGTATATTTAATATGTAAAATATATTCTTAACTGAAACGCCCTAAAATCTATACACTCAAAACATTCGCACCAACTTAGTCATCTGCACAAATCTAGTGATGTTTCACAATCGTAAGTAGCAATCGACAGACAGCAGTTGAAGAATTGTCTTTAAAGGTAGTCTAAAAACCTAGAAATATCGTTAGTTTTACATTAACGAAAGGTACAGTAATAACCATATACACAACAGCAGAATAATAAATGTGTAGTCTTAGTTGTGAGTAGTTTGTAGATTTTAGACGTACGCTAGACAGAATCACTTGTCATAAACATATTAAAACAAAGTGCTTTAAATAAAACTACCATGAACTCTAGAATATGCTCTCAATTAACATCAAAACACCATAAAACATCCTGATGCGCATGCATGCCACTTTCGTGCACATAACTGAAAGTAAGTTCCGAAAATATGTAATACATAAAAAAAGTTTTACCGTGTGTATTTCTCAAAAATAATAAGAAAATCCATCCTAAAAGAGGTGACATGACTGCACCATTCAGACAACAGGGCCTGCGTATTGGCGATTCCTATTGCCACTTTAACGCTCCTGAGCAAAACCCAACAGCTTTATAGCCTCACTCTGGCCACCACAAGCCCTCGGACACTTTCGGAAAAAATAGGGAGATCACCTAGCTCCGAAAAACAGGGTTAGAAAGCAACCCGACCCTTCAAGCGACGGCTCCACAAACCAATGCTACATCCGACTGAAAAGTTATCCAGCTAAACATAACGACAGTATCAATTTTGCGTGAAACATTTAGTAGTTATTCTGCAACTGATTAACAATTCAAGTCGCGTTAAATTATAAAGAGCACTATTCAATGTGTAAGATGTAGGATCTACTTCAACAGCAGCGAACACAAAGTTCAGTGACGTGTGGAGTTTGTTGCGGAGGGACTGACATATGCATGCCCTTGCTGCGCTTACACGTCGCAAAATCTTACAGATATTTATGAAAAAAGTGCAATTAGGGAAGATAATTATCTGCCATCTGAAGCCATCTGTAGTCTGCTAAAGCAGTGTACATTTATTTTTTAAAACTAAATTCAGGAGTACATAATCTTCCCAGAGCTGCACATAGCTTGTACTTGGAAACAAAGGGATTTAAAATGCGGCAAACAAAACTGGTTTTATAAAAGAAAGAATGCTGCCGGGTTGCATGGATTTCGTTGTCTCGTGTCCACGCTATGAAAGGTGCTCGTAACAAAACCTAGGGTAAACGAGTTTTACGACAGCGTAGTGAACAGAGAAGCAAATGATAAAACCCACGCGGCCCACCCCAGGGTTGGCATGCATAAGCGCTCGTAGGTGCTCTTTCGGTCGTAGTGCCCGTTTGCCCTGCGTACTTTTGCGCAATTTTACGAACAGAAGATCAGAACGTTTATACAAGCCACCCAGATCGCCTCTGTAGTCTGGAAATTGAGGTGTCCGTTTCCGAGGCGGGAAGTTGGTGGTTCACATCCCGGCTGAGTCATAAAAAAGACTTAAAATCGGCAAATCTAGTAGCTACCCGGCCAGATGTCTGGCACTATAGGGAACAGTACCGGTGTCAGTAGAATGTGACTGGGTGGGGATGAAGCCTGTGTTGCGACAGCAGTCCCACGTGTGGCAGCACGTAAACTTTGTCTAAACAATACCGTCCTGAAGTGAACATAGTTTGCGGAGGGGGGAGCATTAAAAATACCCACGCACCCCACGCAAGCCACCCCAGGAACGCAAAGATAAAAATCGATTCCTCTCAACTAGCTAGGTTATTTTATCGCAACAAACATTTAACTGGTCGGCTCTGCTAAGGTGTCGTGTTCCTGCGCAATTGTTAGGTCTCGAGTGAGACTGGGACAGTTTCAGCCTACGGCGTTTAGGTGGATGTACACGTACAATTTGTCGATTGTCAGAAGAGATTATTTCTTTTGAAAAATGAATGGTGCGTAAGAATTGGGGGAACAAACTGCGTTGGCAGCAAGTATTATTACATTTGAGAATATTCTCAGCGATGTCCACAGAGCGGCTGAGTGCGCAAGCCTTCTTTGTAATGGCCACTTCAGTGCTTCAACTCCTGATCTTTGTTAGCGTTTTCTCAGGTAACTGTGGCTATGACGTGTTTGTCTTCTTTTTCGTGTCATTAAGATTATTACAAAACATGCTTTTAGCTGCATTTGCTTTTGTGAAAATCATAATTTTAAAGTGAGAATAGGCGAACCGAGTGCAGAAGAGAATAGACATTTGTTTTCTGCACATGTTTATTGTGAACCACAAATTTTATAAATTTTATGATAACTTTAAAGTGCAGATGCTGGAATGACGTTTTTTTTAATGACCAGAACTGTCTGTTTGCGCAGGTGGAGTCTGTCAAAACGTTTTACTGACCTGCCCAAAGTTGCCGACAACGGGAGTAGGACATGTTACTTGTTCAGTGAACAGTGCAAACTTCAGTTTGTATGGGTGTTTACCAGGTAAAGTTAAATTTGATTTTCAAGGGACTTCAGGAATACATACAACTTTGTGTAATACCAAATATAGTGGACCTTGGGGTCGGAAACCAGCTGGTGAACTGGATTGTGGTGGTGTAAGCTCAACTAGCATAAACACCTTCCAGCTCGATCTGCCTGCAAACAAGACTGCGTATGACAACGGTAATCTGACGTGCAGCATAGACTGTCTCCCATTGCACCCATTTACAACCACATGCACATTACAATACGGTAAGTTGATCAGGCTATATCGTGTTTTACTTATCATATAAATGTTATGTGTTGAAAATATATTCTTTAAAACGTGACGCCTAAGGTAGTGCTACACAATTTCGCTCGTCACTATAAAAGGCAGATTTTTTAGGGCCGGATCGTCAGGTAACAGTGGAACAGATAAAGAGGGTAGGGAAAACTTTCACATATCAAAACATTCGAAAGTCTATGGAAAAGAAATCATATGCATAGATATTTACTGATCTCGATATATATATATATAGCCCCGGATAAGGCGTGAAGGAGATAGGATTTTGGGTCAGGCTGACTGGGATATCACTTGCTTCGTTGTGTACTACCTCAGGAATGACGACATCGGTTTTAGCATTGGGCAGTCTGACACTGTAACAGTTTTACCGGTCCTCATTCAATCCTGACAGACGCCAAACCAGATGAGTGCGCGTCCCAAACTTTATTTGTTGAACAAAAACCGTTGCAGGTGGTGGCCGGCTTACCATGCAACCTATTCCATAGTCTAGTGGCTATTATAGGACCTCTTCTCTCTCACTACTGTCTACCTTATCAGTGACACAGACTGAAGCCTGCTCTTCTCTATTATTTTCTAACTTTTCCTGGCCGCTAAAGGCGGTGGCTTCTTCCAGAGCATAGCTCCTTTGTACAGCTGCAGCGGAGGCGCATATAGAAGATAGCCCTGTGGCCCATCCTCCTTTTTGCCCCTCCCGTCTTCTGACTGTTAACTCCTGCCTTGGGCCTTCATGGTCAGAACTTTCTAAGTCCTATGACCAGGCAAGCATAAGCCCTAAGGGCTGGGCGTAAGCCCGAACAAGCTTCTTCCGTCCGTATCCTTC
>SMGT01005395.1:215189-229347 GCA_004794575.1 Lanistes nyassanus
CAACAGTCGATATCAGTAATGCATGAACCACACAAAAAATGTTTTAGAGTGGATAAAAGCTGCCAGGATACAAAAACACAGAATTGTGAAAATGGCAAACAGGGTAAAAAAAAATTTAAAGTTATTTTTATCTTTTTGACGAACTATGTGATATCAATAAGAAGGAAACAAAGGCTTACTCAGTTGCAATATGATAGATTTGATAAAATATTCTCAACATCATCGATCTCCTCAATATCCTTATCAGAAATCTCAAATGACTTATCTTCTGAGTAAAAACTATCAACTCTGAGCTCAGAACTGCTCATATTTACAAGATATTCGACTTTGAAAGCACTGCCCAAAACAAGATGGTCGCGAGCTTGGCATAGCCTCACTTTATGGTGGTTTGAAAGCACAAAAGTAGCATTTTTTTACATTTAAGTGACAAACTTCAAAACTTTAATCATGTCTAATGATAACTTAGCATTAAGCAGGAAACTAGACTGTTTTAGGTATTGTTTGCAAACCAACAGCAGTTTACCAGCGTACTGTATAACTGATAAAACATTATTTTACACAGTGTGTTAAAAAAACATACCCCACGTTCTTGTTGACTTCTGAAAAGATATTCAATGGAATATTTTAAACAAATTTGCAGGCTTATGCTAACCGGCAATTTTACACGAAAACACAGGTTAAAACTATGAAGCAAATCCTATTTTGCCACAATTTTATCTTTGCTCTTACTTTATGTGACGACGATTATGACGGCAAAGATTGCGAATATAAGGATGACTACGTTAAAAATTCGAATTAGCCTTTGGGCGCGAGGACGGGGTGGGGTGAAGCACGTCTAGAGTGAGAGACAGTCACTATGCAAACATACGTCTGAATGGCAAAACCCAGTTCCGTCGCCACACCCAAACAACGCCGGCAATATGTAGGATTCCAAACACTCCCACAGTGACCCCGACGCTAACCCCGATTCCAGTAGCAAGGGTCCTGCTGCAGTCATCTGAGGCTTGGGACTGTGATTCTGGCAAAGACATATCTCAGTAACAACAAATATTCAAAGGTGTGTGTGTCTTCTTGAATTTCGCTTGTATCTGTTTATTCTGAATTTAAGTTACCTCAAGACACATTCACTCATGCTGGCTTCGTGTACATTAACAGCCTACACATGCTTGTATGCACGCGCAAATATTCTCTCTCTTTCACACGCTGGTTTAATTTTTACACTCTATAGTGTTTACACTTAAACATTCTCTTGAGGAGCTATAAAAATAAAATGCGAAAATAGTTTTCTGATATAGCCGTATAAATATCGGGATACTGCTGCCAGAGGATAGACATTAACCCAAAAATTATTAACAGTCATGCAGCCCAGCATTCACTGTGATGTCGAGTAACAGAGGGCTGGAGTTAATCATTTTATTGAAACCAACCAGATCCGGACTCTGTCCACTCGAGCTAGGTCTTAAAACTGTCTACAAATGTCAAGCATTTAATTCCTTTCAAGTTACAGTGTAATCTTTCAAAACTCAAAATCCATCTCACCTGCACCATCACTTTTGATCTCTAAAACAAGTTCCAGGTGTCCAACATTGTTGCTGACAGTCAGTCTGTAGATTCCAACATAGTCTGACGTCACATTGTGAACTGTAGCCGTGCAGACCACTGTGGAGAATCCATCTTTGAATGATGTACATTCAGCGCAGACAGTACTGGCAGCCACTGGTCTCGCTATACACATACTGGATCCCGGAGGCCCCAGGTACGCGATGTTGTCCACTGTTGGTGTCGGGTAAGCTGTCAGGTTAAAATGTAGTGCAACCTCCTTGCCTTTGAAGATGACGTACGGAAAGGGTTTGTCGCTTGAAAGAGCTCTGGGAGAACCTTACACATGCGAAACAAAATGAGAGTGCGGAAGCATTGGCAACTACAGTGTGCATATATCTGAAGTTTTCGCGGTTGGTCAATGGTCAGAATGATATATTTCCATTCTAGTGCTCCAGATGATCACGCCTTGTGTTGCTGTGCCGGCGTGGCCTGCAGGGCGTTAGAAACAGCGTAAAGTGCACGTAAAATACACCGGGCGAATAGGTCGTACGAGCGCTTTTACTGCCAGAAGCGCATACACGAATGACATCCATCTCGATCCTAATACTTTTTTCCGATTAAAGAGAAAGAAAGATACAAACAACAGGGAATTAGAAATACAAATGGCTGGAGTGGTAATGCACACAAATTACATTTTTATGACAGTATAAGCCCCAACAAACCAGTACTGACAGAAAAAAGCTGTACATGTGCCTGTTGATTTTGCATACATCAAACACACTGTAACAATATAAGAAGGAAACTCACACAGGACAAGTATTGTCCGAGATTTGCGGAGATTTCCTACACCATTGTCTGCTTCACATCTGTAGTTACCAGAATCCTCGCACTGAACTTTAGAGAAATTATACGTAACTTCCGCTCTGGGATCACCTGTAGTGACGTCCCTGACAGGTGAATTCTCATTCACAGTCACATTTGTGTTGCTGGAATTGTTTACTGTGAAACTCAGTAGAGTAACCGGATCTGTAAGTCATAAAGACATAATGAATCAGCTTAATTACTAAAAGCAATACAATAATAACTGTAATAAAAAGAAAGACTTATTCTATAATAATATGTTTTGTTTACAGTAGAGAAATCCATTCTTCAATTTGTGTATGTGCGCCCGTCCCTCTGTGTGTGTGTGTGTGTGGCCGTGCGTGAAAGAACGCAAAAAATTGGTGGTTAAAAAGAATTTTTGTATAGTTGTCATTTGGAAGACCAGCATAGACTGAGTATTATTTATTACTAGAGGCCAGTAAATGTTGTTTTCACAGAAAAAAAGTAAACATAAAAACTATTCTCATGTGGTAGTCACGTGAACACTTACACGTTACAATAAGTGTGTAGTTCAAAGTCCACACATCTGTGTTGTTCCACGTCAGTCTACACACAAACCATCTCCCAGTGTCTCCTCTTGTCACGTTAGTGAGACTCAGTTGTGTGGAGCCCGTGTTGTCCCACTGCAGTGTACCAGAAGGAGCCCCATAGTCACTGACTGAGCATGCGCACTGGATGTTTTGATCTTCTGGTACAATTTCAGGACAGTTGTGATTCGGTATGACTGAAGGGCGACCTGACGGTCACAAGAAGCAATTGTTATACAACAGTATATGAATATTTTTGTTTTGGAGGGGTTTCCAGTATTTTTAAAATCTTCGAAATGTCCCTGAAACTCGAGTGTTTCATGTTGAGTTGCCAGTTCACAAGTTATTGATGGCTTATGATAAAGGGAAGTGGATTGCCGAGCGGTTAGATAGTGAGCTTTCGAACCCGAGACTCTTGTTCTATACCCATTAGCTACACCAAACTTCCTGCAGTTCACCCAGCCGCCAATAAGTACCTGACTCATGGGTCAGGGAAGGTACGGCAGCGAGGGAGAGAAGATGGATCCTTCCCTCACGATGTTGACCCACAGAAAAGAAGAAGAGGTCTCAGACACCCCCACTCCCCTACAACCTTACAGTCACGGGACCTTCTTTACCTTGAATAGAATAAAGTTGATGGGACTGCGTAGTATATTAGTGCTGCCTCAAGACGAAGGAAGAAAAACATTTTGTTGACTAACATGACGACTTACGTATTTCGTGGCTTCCTGTAAATATAGCCGGGAATTGTACATCGCCAGGGGAGACAACCACAGTATAACTATAACGGCCGTCAGGTGGCAGGTAGCTGGAAAATGTACAGTTCCCCGAAAACTCATCCGCTCCTGTCGGGGTTGCAGACATGGTGCCGTTGGAAATTAACTTTGAATCGACTTGTGACTGAATACAGAGATTAAAAGGAACATTCAGACATTTACAAGAAGTTGACTTTTATCGATAACGTGAGATTGAAAAAAGTGCGAAATGCAACGTGATCGCAAGTTAGTGTTTGCCCATCATTCTAATAATATTCGCCATGTCTGTACGTTCGTAATCTGGAAGTCGCTGGCCTTTTAATTAAAAACAAGCATTACTATTTTATCTTCCCTCGTGACATCACGAATGTTCTTATTCATTTTGTCAGTCTTATTGCGACAGACAGATTGTGTTTTACCTCTTTTTTCTCGTAAACACGGCATCTGTACCTGCCTCGCACAGAGAACATCTTTGCAATGCTGCACTGACCAGATACTGACCACGGGTTGTTGGTGAACTGGGCCTTGCATGATGTATTACTGGCAGGATCTGTAAAAGTACGACAAATGGAACATCTACTTCTAGACGTAACCTCCTCTTACCTGTGTGAGCATGTCAGTCATTTGTTTGTTTGTTTTTTATTGTTGTTTTTTTTGCTTTTGTTGTTGAAGGTGTAGTTATAAAGATATTATACTAAAAAGTTTGTATTACATCAGCAGATAAAGCAAATGTTACAGACAGTCCAAATCCATGTAGTTAGATTATGTATTTTTTCACACAGTTCTCACTAGCTTTTTACAAAAAATTCAAAAAGTTTCCAGGTAGGACTTACAGATATAGTCCATCGGACATCTTGCATAAGTTGTTTCTGTCTTGCACGCTATATGCATTTCCCCCAGCTTTTTCAGGTCATCTGTTGTGGCATTAACGACAATCATGCTGACGTCACTAGAGGTTCGATAAGTGACGAAAACACCAGGCGCTAGACGGCTAGCGTTGCACGTTGACTGCTGGCTGTCAGTAGGAGGTGGGCAGGTGCCGAGGTTAAATGCATTGCCCAGTACGTCAATGAGCTCCCAGCTGACAGTAGATGTCGCTGTGATATCACTGCACGTGAACCTGTTGTCGGGTTTGTCTTGAAACTCCAGGTAAGCATCGTCAGTGCTACTCAGAGACAAAGCGTTGACTGAAAGAAACAGAATAAAGCTGTGGGATGTAGCAACAGACAGACACAAAGAAACACGAGAGGACGGACAGGCATGCAGACACCTGTAGCTCTTTTGAAGAAGTTGAAAATTCTTGTGTTTAATCTCGTTTTAAATTCTACAAGTCTGTGAATATTATATCTCACGACTTTGTAGTGGATAAACAACATGGAAAATAGAAAAGTAAATTTAAACTATAGACATATGTAACTGGCGTACATCGGAAAATGCGTCACTCTTAGCAGGTGAGTTGCTATGGATATACGCGCGTCTCGGTTTTCGCATAGGTTCTCGTTCCTGTCTGACTGCAAAACTCCACTGTGTAGAGTGTGGAACAGGTTGTTATAATTATTTTCTGCAGCAGGTCTCGTTAGTTGAGTGACAGCATGATGGAGATAACCTTAACTTTCATTTCACTGCAACCATTTTTTTTATTTTGCCAAGTTTGGGGGTTTGATTACTCATTAACACCAAATGTTTGAGTTGGGATATTTTTGTTGTCGGCATAGTGAAGAACAATGTATATTTTGATTTGCCATTGGATAGGTATTTTCTTGAAGATCGAACATTTAAAAGCACCGCCACAAAATCACATGTCGCATAAAAATTACAAAATCTTGGGATTGAAGTATATGAATTATAACAGTATGAATATGAGTTTGAAGAGTTTTATATCATGAAATTATTGAACATCTGTTTTATTTGTTTTGTTTGTTTGTTTGTTCTTTTTTGTTTTTGCTTCTTCTTCTTCTTTTTTTGGAGAATGAAAAAAAAGTCCAACGATGTATCCGATAAGGGGAACAATCATATAGGCTTAAGACGAGACTAAGTTACGCAGTTATCCCTCTTCCCGTAGCAAGCATTTTCTATAACGTACGAGCCAGTTTCGATCTACACCATAGATATCTATGCTTGGAAGCACAACTCAAACGCCAATCAAATAATGCAGTCTTTAAGAAAACGACGACATCAGGAACAGTAGGAATAACAACATTGTATCTAAAACTTGCTTATAACATGTTACTATTAAAATTCATAGTTATACATACCACAGGTATGCCTTTGTGCAATAATGAGAAGCAGGCTTATTCCTTGAATATTAATCATCACTATGGCAACGAGTTTGCCAAACGCCTTCAATGAACTTTTATTACACTTCTGTGCTATAATCAGGAACCAGGAAGACAAAATCCTAGTGACATGACTCCGTGACTGTTGTCAGCCGACTTACCAGGGTCAGAGGTCATGAACACGGCAAGGGCGGAGGTGTAAGGAGTTGTCACTAAGACACGCAGATACATATGGAATAACATTGCAGGCAGATAAAACAGGACAGAACAGTACTAAACACCGACTACAAATGAACAGTTTTCCCCAGCAGTGACACGTGGTCGTTAGAGATACTTTTAGGGCGGCCTCCAAATTTTGGGCTCAGTGTCTGCCGTTTGGTCTCTTTATTTATGTATGTCGGGTTTGTATTGCGAGGTAGGGCTGTGTACCGAATCGTTACACCTGTTTTTCCTCACCACGTAACGTCATTCTGTCACCGTCCACGCCAGTACAAACACACCTTTTCTTTTGTTACTCACCAGCCGGCCTACCCGACGCTAAAAAATAGTCTGCTGTGTCACAGCCAAGGTTGTCTTCTGTTACCGGAGTTCTGTTGTGTCAACCTGGAAGTCGGAGATTACACTTTCTTTCGCAACGGGTTTGTATGACGCGTGGAAATATTTCTTTTCATAACGATCTTCCATTATCCCTCGATTCCCCACAGTAGGGTCTAAGGTTGGGTGGCTGTTTACTTCTTGGCCCGCTAGCACTCGCACTCCCACACAAACCCGTCTCTCTCTCTCTCTCACACATACACACGCACGCGCGCACGCATACCCTCGCACGCAGGCGCACACACACACACAAATTTTCTGTTGCAGCCAAAGGATGTCTCGTGGGCTTTTTAGATAGTAGAGGAGTAGGGTGTATCAGCCTCCCAGCTTCTCTGTGGGGTTGCATCTCTGTGGGGAGGGGCAATCGCATTTCCCTCGCTGGCTTATCTTCCCTAACCTGTGGGATCAGGTAACGATGCGCAGCTAGAAGAACTGGGGAAAGTGTACTGTGACGGACAGGTATCGAACGAAACAGGGCTTTTGTATTCGGAAGCCTGAAGTCTAAGCAGTCGGCCATCTGCTTCCACAAACATTGGCACTTACTATCCGTTTCACAGCTCCGCTCACCACATACTCCCCCCCTTCCCCACCACCACCACCACCCTTAGCCTCTTAGCCTTCCCTTGCGGCTGTAAAACTTGACTGTTTTTTTTAGAGGAACAGTAGCACGCACGCACGCACGCACGCACAAACGCACGCACGTACGCCCGCACGCACGCACGTACGCATGCATCTAAATCAAGTTACAACGACAAGAGCAAATGTATATTTGTAATCTTCAATGTGTTCTTCTCACGGATTTTGACAGAATGGCTTTAGAGTGTCTGCTGCACAACAGGTTTACGAGTTTCTCTCTCTCTCTCTCTTTGTTTTTACGTATGTGCGTATCTTCCTCACGTTTACCTGCCTTAATGATGCCCTGCCAGATGTCACAACTTGGGAGATTTCTTTTTGCTCTTGACGGTTCGTCTGCTCTGCTCGCTCTCACGACCACCGTCAAGAGTGTGACATATGCGTAGGTGGAACTATCACTGTATTACTAAAGTTAATTAATATGATTCCTTAATCATATGGCCGAGCCCCCACCACCTACAGTCTCCCATAAAGAACAACAGAAGACCGTAATACAGTGAACACAAAATAGAAGAATGTATTGTTGATAGAAACAGCGAGTATTTACAATCAAGACAATATATGTTACAACTCGTTTCAACTCTAGGGGTCCCGCAATTTCCTTCTTTTCGAGCTAGGTCTACTATAACATCTAATACCAACCTACATCACCCGCCTCGCCATTACACACAATGACAAACCACGTACCTCAATCTCGCCTTTGCTTACGAGAAAAGAATGACCACGTGATGCACAACACTCACAGGACACAACACTCATTACCGAATGCTTCTTACAGTCCGCACGACAGTCTGTACGTTGGAGCGCTCCTTCCTTGGATATGTTCACCAGTAGATATCCTGAAGACCTCTCGAACACCTCCACGTAACAGCAGACTTCGATGCTGACGATCACACACGCCACAGAGGATAAGACGTTTTCCAAAGGCTGACACACAGCCCCTTGAGCTCACCCCAAGAGCTCGGTTACAGGCAGCCTCTTTGTAAGGCTTGACCTTCGCCCCCTGCTTCAGACGGTTGTCTTGTCGGCGGTCTTCGGTCTCCCTCCTTTACGTTCTGCAGTCCTCTCCCGCCCGGTCAGCGTAGAGGTTTCCTACAGCAGAGGAGCACGTGCTAAAGTCTCACGCCAGTCTGGAAGGATCACACACCTTCGCAGAGTCCCTTGCACTAT
This sequence comes from Lanistes nyassanus, assembly GCA_004794575.1. Classification (NCBI taxonomy): domain Eukaryota; kingdom Metazoa; phylum Mollusca; class Gastropoda; order Architaenioglossa; family Ampullariidae; genus Lanistes; species Lanistes nyassanus. The sequence goes on from SMGT01005395.1 coordinate 223,569, forward strand.
GCAACTGGTCTACTCAAGCCACGTGCTGTCGCTGCTAGGCTTCCACACGTCTAGCAGAACGAGACACGTCAAATTCTGCAGCTGAACCCTTGAGCCTTCAGCAGACTCGTATCACAAGACACGTACGTCTCCCCACAGCAGCTCTTCTTCACAGGAGTTCAGGCTAACAATGCCCTCACTGTAGAATTCGGTGAAGATTCGGTGAAGATGCTCTCTCACATGATACTTGGGTGTAAGACGTCCTCTCACAGGATACTTGGGTAGAAGACGTCCTCTCACAGGATGTTTGGGCAGAAGATGCCCTCTCGCAGGATGTTTTAGGCGGAAGATAATTCGACTGTCTAAAACAGTCCTTTTATTCTCAACATTCGTCCGTAGATTCTTTCAATCACACGCACGTGGTCAACAAGGCGGTTACATGTATCAACCAATCAGGCCAGAGACAGCAGAAGCCACACCCCATGTCAACTAGCAGAAGACGCCCGTAAATGGACACCTAGAGTGAACACAACTACCCTTTCCCCTTCCTGGTCGTTTACACCCATCGGCTACATCAAAACCCTTGATGCTCGATACTACGCGTCACTGGATTCCTCCAGCTACGTAATCCTCCCCTCAACTAAAGCACACCTGGTCAGCCTGACACCTGCACTAGTCGCTCCCCAGCTGCCCCAGGGTAAGTAACACCTTGCCCCCTGCTTCTAGGGCCAGCACCCCCGATCATAAGTGTCAACAGCGACCGAACCTGGGCTGGTGATGACGTGAGCTACTAGATGGCGGCTTGAACAAGGGATAATAGACCTTAATTAGGGCCGGAGTATTTTAAGAGGCAAGGAGGCAGCATGTCCCATGATTATGTGTTGGTAGAAGTATTTTAAGAGGCAAGGAGGCTGCACGTCCCATGATTCTGTGTTGGTAGAAGTATTTTAAGAGGCAAGAAGGCAGCATGTCCCATGATTATGCGTTGGTAGAAGTATTTAAAGAGCCAAGGAGGCTGCACGTCCCATGATTATGTGTTGGTAGAAGTATTTTAAGAGGCAAGGAGGCTGCATGTCCCATGATTATGTGTTGGTAGAAGTATTTTAAGAGGCAAGGAGGCAGCATGTCCCATGATTATGCGTTGGTAGAAGTATTTTAAGAGGCAAGGAGGCTGCACGTCCCATGATTATGTGTTGGTAGAAGTATTTTAAGAGGCAAGGAGGCAGCATGTCCCATGATTATGCGTTGGTAGAAGTATTTAAAGAGGCAAGGAGGCTGCATGTCCCATGATTATGTATTGGCAGAAGTACTTTAAGAGGCAAGGAGGCTATGTGTGTTCTTTATGCTAACTGTAAGGCCATTTATATATTACGAACTGAATCGGTTGGAATATCTTATGAATTTGTAGAACACGGTAAAGGCACTAAAGATTGGTTATTAATTTTCCAACAGTGAGTGATGTCCAAAGAACCAAATGTTACAGTCTAAAGTTAGTTTAGGGAGATTTAAGGCAGAGAGTGCATTTGTTCTTAAATTATTATAATTTGGACTGTGGAAGAAGAATTTTGCAGAATCTTCTGATAAATGACCACAATAACACTTTGGATTTTTGGACAGGTGACGTGCGCAAAGATCATTATTAAGATGGTCGGTCCTAGTCAAAGTCTACAACGTAAATTTCTTTCTCTTCGTTAATCATAGTAATAGTACGAAGGTACAGATGGGTCTCTTGAAACTGGATACGAAAGTTGTGGTTTTGATTTGTGCTAGAGCATTGCGGTCAGCTGTAGTTGTTGGGGGGGGGGGGTGAGTTGTATACAGCTTGGTCCTGGCATTAGAAATCTGTCTTTCGAAGGGTCTGGGTCTATGTTAAGAATTTCTTGAAGATGTAAATGGAGGAAGTAGAATCTAAAGTAGGAAGTAGAATCTAAAGTAGGACTGACATTTACTGTTTTCAAAAAGCAAACCAAAACAAAACATGATAGAACATTTTCCTTCACTTTTTAAAAATGACCGAGCCTGCATCTTCATAGAGTTTTCTGTGGCTTATTCCCTAGACCGCCCCAGTCACTATTTTTATATCCTCAAGATGCAAGATTTCTGATGATAGACTGATCCTCCGCACAGCCATCTCGGACAATATCTGTGAGGTCAAAACTCGGTTTTGAAGGATAACATCAAGGTGTTTATGTTTTTTTTAAAGCTAGGTTTCCAGAACAAAGATCGTGAACGGGGGCAGTTCATCTTTAGATTAATAAATATGTTTTAGCTTCATTCTGTATCCTGTTTCGGTTTGAAATCTTCTAATTCGTGATTTTTCTTCCTAAGCGACTTCAGCAAGCCCCACTTGTGTTGCATTCTATTCCAGTACTGCCTAAGTTCAAAATCTTCTTTCCGCTTTTATTTCTCTTGCACGTATTTCTCTTCAAGATATTTGCATATATTGTCAAGATAATCCCATTCTGTCCGATTTCCGGATCAGTTAACAGTTGGCTCGCAGCACAACCATCCTGACACAATTTAAAGCCTACGGGCAATGGGACTTTAATACCGACAGTTCGCTATCCTCTTATGTATTGACATTACCTCGCACCTAGTCAGGGTCGTTGCGTCTATTTGACCCCAGCTCTAGTTCTTGAGTCCCCAGCTCAAAGCCTGTGATTATCTCAGCCAACCAGAAATACGATAGCGACATCTGTAACAACAACAAAATAATTATTTATTTACATCTATGAGATTACTACATAAGAAAGTATTTACGCTATTCCCCTGACATAGACACATCTACATTTACAAATACGAATTTCACTCTCGCACGCTGCTGTCAAGATTCGCACACCTACGCTACCTCATACAACGAAAGTTACTCTACTAGTACTTCTCGTAGTGTCGAGAAATGTCCCGGAATTTCCACCACTACTTCCGGCAGCAGTCGTACACAACACTAGTAGTTCACACTAGCCTACCACACTGTGTTCCGCTACTATACACGACGAGGTCTACCATTCTGGGAAACGTTCCTAAGGTGGAGCATAAGCCTCTGTCCGCCAGACAATAAAGACAATAAAGATGCTTCGCTCACTAGCACTGGGAATACGTAATTTCAGTCAAAAGCAAAGAAAAATAAAAATGCAAACGAAAAGTTACAAGATTTGAAACAGCTATCGTAGGTAAGCAGACGAGAGTGTGCTAAAATAGACAGGTTCTCGAAACCCGTGTAACGCTTGGAATTCACATTGAACTGACGTTTGCCAAAGAAAACATTTGCAGTCTCCAACTGGACAAAGACGAGTCCAGGGTTGTGATGGTATACGATAGTGAACCAGTCTACTGTTTTAAATTTTTAGGTTAGGGTTTTTATTTTTAAGTTTTTTGTTTGTTTTTTATATTTTCTTGGGGGTGGGAGGCACGTATGCCGTATATGTGAAAACGGCGGTAGCATACCTGGGTATATGGGTGTAATGTTGTGTGTTTATTGATGGTGACGGAGTAGATGTTGATATGACTTGTTTTATAACTTTTGAAATGAGTTGTGATGCGAGAGCGTGCATTGAGAAGTAAGTGGACAGATGAGAGAAAGAGTGAGATCGAGATTCTGTGATAAGGTTAAATAAAGGGAGTCCTTTCTTAGAAAAATCTAAGCATCTCTCGTGTTTCTCTTGATGTGAGAGTAAGCGAACGCGACCACTCGCTTGATTTGCGTGGTGTGAGAGTAGAGGGTGAGTGAGGGTGTGATAGTGTTATAGTGTTACCAAGATGGTGCAGCCCCCAAAAAGAAGCCAAACCTCGGCTAAACCAACAGAAGCACTGGCAGCATTCCGGCCCCAGAGAAATTTCGCTGCCTCTAACCAGTACTCTTCAGCACTTACCCACATGCCCATACGCCCACTAAGAAATAGTACGACAAACCCCGCAATTGCAGGCTCATTCACACTGTTTAGTTTTCACATTCGTGTAGAACGTGTAACGACAGAGAAAAAAGATAAACATAAACAAATACACAAAAGACAGCAAAGTAATCTAGTAAGTGTTGTGGGAAGTAATTTTTGGGGGGTATGTTCTGTTTCCATTTCCGTATCCTGTTCCATTCTTGTCACATCACTGGCCTCATGTGCTGCAGTTTGCACCACACTGGACTCGCCGCCCACCGAGACAGTCGCTGCAAACAAAATCAGAGAAAATTTTGCTAAATCGCAGTTCATATTTGTATCAAATGCTAATCTGTTCCTCTGCGCTACTGCATTATACTGCCCGGGTCAGAAGGCACAGGTCTTGCTCTGCCTGTCTGGCTCTCTGTCTCTGTCTGCATCTCCTCTCTCTCTCTCTCTCTCTCTCTCAAACACCATATTCACTCGCACGGAACTGAAGTGAGGACATTTACCAGTTTTATAACTGTTGAAAATGAAGTCTAGGATTGAGTTATAACATCTGAAGTAGTGCCATTAGAATACTGAGCATGCAATCAGGGCCCTGATCAAATTAGAACCATCATCCCATACCCCGTCCTGTTTATTCCATCCTACAAACTTACACACGTGACACTTCTCCAGTTACAATATTTGCTTTAAACAAAGTTAGGAAACCCTCATCATTTGAAGTATCCAACACTGTTTCTAATGTATCGCGAGAAAATTCGTAAAATTAATTTCTAATACAGCTTCACACTGCTTGAAGTTAAGCACGCAAGCTTCAGTCATTCGCCTTTCCCTTATACCGACAAATCATAATCCAGAACACAGCCTTCCACAACAAAAGTACACAAGTCATTGTGCTGAATCACGACACACAATAAACGTTGTGTCAAAAGTTCTTCTCTTGTTGAAGTCGCACTCCCGTCGATCACTAAACAGTCTTAGGTTGTTACAAAAGCTCACAAATCTCCACTTCTTGTTTTACTCTTACCATTACAGTTCACCTCTTCCTCCCCTCTGTCACTAGGCCGCCCTGACCGGCATCGCGATCCAGCATCCTCCAGTGTTCCAGAAAGCGAGGAAAGAGTCAGACTAGAAGGCTGATCGTCACAAAGACTTGAACCCTACGTGCAACAAAACGATTAAGGAAAAATTACATCAAGACAATATTTTACATCAAGACAATATTTTACATCAAGACAATATTTTCACTCACTTCTTTTTTAAGTACTGAAACTAAGAAAGAATGCTCCTACTTCCCATTCCAAGAGATAAGAATTTAGTGCTTAAAAAAGGAGATGTCATTCTGTTTCCACATACACACAGGCACAAGCGCACTAACAAACTAAAATCTTCAGTGATTTTTTTTACCTTTTCCGAGCGGAAATAAACGTTCTGGCCACGCTGAGGGATTACGTAGATGTCAGCAGAGACACAAGTCGTTTGCATCTAATTACCGTGTTGTTTGTTTCTTGAATTTATTTGTTTGTTTGTTCTGTTTGTTGACAGGTCTACAACAGCTTCAACTTGCCTGTCTGTGCATCTGTTGCCTTTGATTAGTTGGTGGTTCTGTTTCCTGCTCGGAGTCAGATGAGTCGGGTGGACCTAATTACGTGCAGAATTGATACAAAAGGTAAATAATTCGGCACATACATCATTCATGCATGCGTGCATACATACAAACATACGGCATATTGCTTTATTCTGAATGGCAGTTTTAGGTAAAAAAATTGGTTTTGTCTGTTCATTTTACTATAAGAATCATAGACGAGATGACTTATTTTGTAAAAAGCATATACTTACTTTCGTTCTCCGCCATCAGATTGATATATTGATCATTTTTCACGTTGACGCGAGTAGAAAATTCATAAGTATCTTCCAAAATGAAA
>SMGT01005396.1:0-16022 GCA_004794575.1 Lanistes nyassanus
CTATGCGGCCTCTGGGGTTGCTAGCCCTGCGGGTCCCTACGGGGCCAAAGAGTTAATATTCAGGCATGGGATTTGACCGCTGTTTGGCGGAATTCAGATTTTTTGGGGGTTGGTTTCCGGCTAAAAAAAAATTAAGTGCCAATTTTCTTTTGTTGGTGATTTTGTATATGTATAAAGAAAATGCTTTGTTTTCTTCTGCCGTTGACTAAATTTTGCATGATGAGCTTTGCATTCTGACTTTTCCTTGCCATGTGCAGTTCCTTTACCGCCTTTTGTAATTTTTCTGTGCCCACTTGTCGCTGTACAGGCTCAGACTTATTCAAACTTTTCCCATCATTTCCGCCAGATTTCAGATTTTTGTAGGCGATCCAGTTCCCAAGCCTGAATATTGTAGTGATGATGGTGAATTGCAATCTCTGTATTCCTCCTTTCATTCCCTCTCCTTAATGTGACCGCCTCGGTGTCTAGTGTTAAGGCGTCCGCTTCCGAGGTGGGAGGTCGGTGATTCGCTGAGTCATACTTCCGAGGCGGGAGGTCGATGATTCTAATTTGCACCTTGAGGATTTCATGTATTTGTTCTATGTGGTGTTCGTCGTTGAATCCTAGTTGTCAACACACGTTTAGTGAGCAGGCTGACTACATTAACATGGATTCTCTGTATGCACACGTTGTGCACCGAGGGTTAGCTGCGTGAAGAATAGCGCCGTTATAAAGAAAGGGACGGCAGATCTTTTTTGAGGATCTGCCAAGTTCCTTTCTTTCGGCCCTCTCTTTGCTACCTGTTTGGGTACGGTAAGCTCCCTTGGGCACATGTGTCTGCATACAGCTTTGTTTGAGCGCTGCCAGTATCTTTGTTGGAGTTGTGATACATAAAAAATTGGCAATCTAGTAGCTTACCTGCCAGATGCCTGGCACTTTAGGGAACAGTACTAGGACTGGTTGGCCCAGTGTCAGTATAATGTTGCGCCATCAGTCCCACGTGGGGCAGCACATAAACTTTGTCTAAGCAACATCGCCCTGATATGCACATGGTTTGCGACTGGACTTTAAGCAACAAATACCCCCCACCCTCCTTAATTTCTTTTTGTTGCTGCTGAGGTTGCCTTCTGTAGTTTGCTTTTGACTTTTCTAGCTGTTTTGTGATATGCATTACTCAGGTGATCACAGTGGATCTCAAGAAGGATGGGTTCATATCCTACCTGAGGGAGACCACAAGAAAGTCCTGCTCTGCAAACCGGCTGGAGAAAGCAATATGCCAATGAATTCGTGGAGTTTGCTGTGGCCCTTTGCCCATCACCAGCAAAGCTTCAACTGGTTTCAAAGCTGAAATATTGTCTTTATAACCCCTCAGGAACACCTGTGTCACAGCTAGTTTCATGGCTACTGATGGTAGCTTTTTACTTCTCATTGATATAGCTGTCAAGCTTGTTTCATGGCCAAGCACTATTTTGTAACAGTCACTGTTAAAGCTGTATAAAATGAGCAGCTCTTAAATTGTCTTACATTTTATGATTTTCTCTGGAGTCAAGCCTTCCAAAGTAATCCAGAAATTTGGAAAGCATAAACAAGTAAAATGTAGTTTTAGAACTGTGTATGGCACGAAAATTACTTTGCGGAATTCTCTGTAAACAACTAAGAAGAATCTGTTTGTTTTGCTTGCAATTATTTTCCAAATTTGACTGGGCTGCAAAAGTAAGGTGTTAATTTATAGTCACTAATTAACTTTAGATCCCTTTTCACTTGTATAGACAATTGTTCACTTGTATAGAGAGCTGTTCAGTTTCATATCTGTATTTGTCAGGGCTATGGAACGTCTGTTTAAAGTTCCAGAAGATGTGTGATGAAAACAGTCTTCAATAAAGAGACAGGCCTTGGAGACGGCACCAGGAACTCTAGCGGAGAGAAGCTTAGATATGTGTCATTTTGTGAAATTTATTTATTTCCTTCATCTGCTGGTTGCTAGAATCAGTTCAGTATTTATATAGAAATACACCCTCTTCAGGCTTCATTCATGAACAGTTTTCTTCTCAGTGTCTCCAGCACTCTCTGCCTCTAGAGCAAAGTGCACAAATATATTTACTGTGAGACAAGCATCAGGTGTTAAAATGGTCGCTCTTTTATAATGCCAAAAACAAAGTCAGGTAATTTGGTTTTTTTTTTAAGTGATGTAGAATGGTATCAGGTGAAGTAGTTATATTTCTTGTTGATCATCTCCCTTTTGTCATACCTAATTTGAATCTCAGTAGTTTCCCTTGATTTAAAGCTGGATTTTTTCTTGTGTTGGCATTTTGCATTGGTTTATGTTTTTTTATGGGGCTCAAAATACCATTCTGATGCAATTGCACATAAGATTGTTTTTGTCATAAACAGGTACATGTACTACTAATGCAATCATGATATTTGCACATTTCTGTATAGCATATGCTAGCTAAATAGGTGTGCTGACTCTTCTGTAAGCCAAATTGTGATTATCTGTGGATGTTATTATCTCTATGATGACTGCTTTTGCTGATCCAGCAAAGACATGATGTCAGCGATATGTGCATTTTTTATACAACGTTTGACACTAATTCAGTGTTTATCTTTAGCAGAAGTCGCAGTGTTAGGCTGTACCTCTGTGTGATCAATGTCAAAATCTTTACTGGTTGCTGTTATCAAGCATGAAGATGGATTTGTTGCTAGAAATTCTGTAGATTTTGATATGTTTGTGACAAAAACTGATGCTCTGCAAATTAAATAATATTTTCATTTTCACAAAGTTTCTTTTCAGTTAAAGTCAGCACTGATAAAATGTCAGTAATGAAGTGTCGGTTGTCCTTGCTTTTGATAAAGACCTGCTTGGACTTCACAATTTTATTGCTTGTGCTGCAAGGGGAAGAGGAGTGAATTATTAGGTCTTTTGGTCTTCAGAGTTTCACTGAACAACAGAGGGTGAAATTTTTTTCTGGTTCACAGCAGATGCCTGTTGCTTGCGTGTCCAGAAATGTGAATCTAATCTAGCATTCCCAGTTTCTACATTTGGGCTCAGGAAACAATTCAGGGTTTCCAATCAACACAATTTTTCCAAATTTGTGATGAGACTCCATGCTATGTCTTCAAACCTTTCACTGCTTTAGTAACTGGATTGACATAAAAGTACTGCACCAATATACAGACTAGTTATTGCTTTTTTTTCTGATCAAACTGCTGGTGCTAGGAGGAAAATGATGGGTGTGGGGGCGGGGGGAGCTGATAGTGGCCTGGACTCCATATAAGAATAACAATAAGAATTGGAAAGGATGAACAGCTGCCATCTGCTGTATCAGATTGTACAGACTGTACAGCAAATGATGTGCCGATATAAGGAGGCACAAAGGAAGGCCACAGAATGTGTATTGTATATCTGTCTTATGCAGTGAATTATGACTACACAAAGAGGGTGTAAATCATGCAAGGAGGGAACTGGCCATGGGTGCATGTGGCTATACCAGAAGCTGGATTTCAGGCTGTCCCTGCAACCAACCACCTAAAATTATGGTGATTTGGCTCTGTGGTACTAATTCCTCTGAAGAAGTTCAGGCAAACCTGTTGCCCCAGATGCACCCATGTTAGGCAAATCTGGTCAACATATGCAGTGCTGCACCCATGGTAGGCAAATCTGGTCAGCATATGCAGTGCTGCACCCATGTTAGGCAAATCTGGTCAGCATATGCAGTGCTGCACCCATGTTAGGCAAATCTGGTCAGCATATGCAGTGCTGCACCCATGTTAGGCAAATCTGGTCAACATATGCAGTGCTGCACCCATGTTAGGCAAATCTGGTCAACATATGCAGTGCTAATGAACATTATGTGCCTTTTAAAATCTGAGTGCGAGTTTAAAAAAAAAGTGTACATGCATTTTTATGATCATAGACACATGGCTTTGTGCATTAATCATTGTATGCATGTTGTATTTGTTACTGATAATTTGCTGTAGAAAACCACTTATATTATTTCATTCATTTTGGATGACATCTTTGCCAGTTTGACTTCTTGATTTTGCAGAAGCAAATTCCGTTGAGAGTCTAGATTACCACAGACAAGAACGAGGGCTAGGGCCCATATGTCATGTCTTAATGAACATTTTATAAGAATTGTCCATGTTTATCTTGAACTAAGTGTGGACTAAAGCAAGTTGTAACATTTTAGTAATGAGGTGAATGTTTCATCAATACATTTTAGTTGTCTTTTACGAAACATTTAATTTAGAAGAGTTCATCAGCAATTATTGTTTGTGGTGTGCTCTGTAGCTGTGTTTGTGGTGTGCTCTGTAGCTGTCTGTTCTTGTTTGAAAGACAGGGAGCTGTGTCTGAAAGATCTGAGATGTTTTATCACCGCATTACTAGGACATGCAGCTATAAAGCATGGTAAAATCAGTGTGTCCTCATTAAATCTGGGACATCTAGGGTCAGGGAAAGAATTGGACGCTGAAGGTCTAGCTAAGTGAAGCAGAATGCTAAGTCAAGCATTTAGATTCTGACAAAGCATTTAAATGCATGACTCAAGCACAAGTGCACTAAGAGCCATAGTGTCTTTGCGTGCCCCTAAACTTGGTCCCTTTGAAAGTATTACATGTAGCTGCCTGTGGCTCCAATAACAACAATATTGTGTACTAAATCAATAGACTCACCTCCTGTTGGGGGATGCACTTGCTGTTTTTACGTCAAAGATTTCCATTTCCAGTGTAGAAGGTGGCATTCGGTGTCTTAGAGTTGATATTTTCCCAGGTTTCATCTACAAGTCTTTCTAGAGCTTGAACAAGTGCAATTTTTTTGTTGTTGATGGACATACATTTATTTTTCTCTTCAGTCTTCTAACTTATTACTGCTGTTATGGGTCACAGAAATATATGTATGTAAAAAAAACCACTGTTCAAGGCATTATATGTAGCTCTTATATTTATATTTATAGAAGGGCAAAATGTGTCTTGCTCTGTACTAAGTGTTTGCCTGGATGTACTCACCCGCAAGGGCTACTTAAAATACAAATTGCATTTGAATGTTGTTTGTTTTTATTCAAATAGTTTCTCACCTTTTGCTGTTCTTTGCAGCTTTTTTCTTCTTTCTTTAGCTGTACAGGTTAATGTGAGCAAGTGTTACAAGTGATGGTGTGTGTGAGAGCGCACACATGCACATGTGGGTGTACATGCATATGAGATGTTATGAACCTGTACAGTTCACATGAAAAGTTGTTGATTACATTATTTGAGAACTAATGTCTTGTTGTGACAACAGCAGTCACAAAAATGTACTATGGGGATGTCTGACATGTACAACAAAGAGAACTTGGTCAAGCGAGATATAGACAGGAAGTCGACGTTTTGGGGCACGACCCCTTCTTCAGGGGGACACAAACAGATTCAGATAACAACAAATAAAAATCACTTGGCTGACAAGAACGCTGGTCATGCACGGTCGATGGACAGGAGGAAAGTGTGGGGAAGAGGGACAGAGCATAGGGAGTAGAGTGTGTTAAACCAATCAGTGGCGAGGAGTACTACAGCCAATAGAAAGCCGTGTCCTATCGGGGCTAGTGAAAGGGGATGAGGGTAAGGGAAAAGAGGTGTGGGGGTTACAAAGGAAAACAGGAGAGGGGGAAGGGGATAGAAAAGGTGGGTTGAGGAGAGGTTATTGTTTTAAGTCTTGTGGGGGGGGGGGGTAAGTGCTGAAAGGGGAAATAAAATGATCGTGCGGTCTATGGAGTCCAGAAATTTGCCAGAATGCATGCATGAATGTACCTTTATTACCTCAAGCCGCAGTCACCTGTTTCTCTTCTCTTTCGTTAGTAGACGTGCATGACAGTATTTGTCAACAGTGAAATCAGTAAGTAGGGCATAATCTGAGATGCGGCGCAATTCAAGGCTTGTGATGTACAATAGCAACAACTGAATTCCTTTTCCAAAGACCGTTCCCCTCCCCTTTCCATCTTGCCATATTTCTAATGGAGTGGTTCCTTTCGTCATATCAGCTTAGTCTACTGAGAAAAAGGAATAGGAACAAATTACATGAAATTGTAAGAGTATTATAATTGATGAAACGAAATGATGACAGATCAAGACTTATATTATGCATAAGGTTTTTTTAATGCTAAGAAAACACTTTAATAATTATGCGCTCAGTGTGGTGTAGAAATCAAAACAACAATCGATGATACGACCTTCTTCTCAAGACAGAGGACTTGTATTGCATTTTGGCAACATCATTTTTGTGAGATCTTAGGGAAATCCTTATTCAGATTTAGTACTTTTCAAATCAGTGATTTGTTCACACAAGATGTTACCAGCTGCTCCATCCATCATATAACCTGAATTTCTGGAAGATCTCAAGGATATAAGAAAACATTAAAAGATATTTTTCCTTCTACCCTATTAAGAATGAGCGTCGCTACCATTTTAAAACCAACGTAGAGGCTGGAAAACGCATAAACCTTTTTCCTTTCGTTTGAAAAAAGTTTCCACTGTAATGTAAAAGTGCATGGCATGGCCTGATGGGTCCTCTTCCCTGCCCCCTTCCCCACCCTATCCACAAAACTTTCAGTCGTTTTGACAGCACAAAGCCAGAGCTGGGTTGTCGCGACACCTGCTAGGCGGAAATACACGGGTTGACTTCATGTGACAGCCAGTTTATCCCCTCCAGCTTCATGTCCGCCTGAGGCTTAAATATGACATTCCGCAGCAGCGGGGAGAGGAAGTGAAAACTAACCCACGGACCTGACGGACAGGTGGATGGGGGCAGAAATTTGACGAGCTCGAGGGAACAAAGGCTAGAACAGAAGTCCATCTCAAAATTACCGCATTTGAATACTATTCAGGAAGCTGAGAAAGGGTTGCGGATAGCTACACCTGAGCACAGCCTGGAAACGTCTATGTACAACTAACGGTATTTATGCTTGGAAGGGCTGTACGTACACGTTTCCTTTACATGAACACGTGCGTGTTACCTGGCAATGACGTGTTGCGCGGAGCGGATACAGGTGAAATGACGCACGCATAAACAGGGCGGAAAGAGCGCATGCACACACACACACAGAGGAACAAACGCATATTTATCGTGACCATTGTCGCTCTTCTCGCTGCTTGAACTGTTAAAAAAGCGCAGAAAAACTGGAGCCAATCAAAATACAGTCTTACGTAAAATATGCTAATTTCGTAGGGTCACCACTGAAAACCTTGCAGTTTCCTGGAAGATCTTTACTGCCGTGATACTCTATAGTCAGTCGTGATACCCTATAGTCAGTCGTGATACTCTAACGATACCCTATAGTCAGTCGTGATACCCTATAGTCAGTCGTGATACACTATAGTTAATCGTAATACCCTATAGTCAGTCGTGATACCCTATAGTCAGTCGTTTTACTGCCTCTTGAAGATGGTGTGTTCTGACCAAATTGTCACAGATTTCAAAATCTACTTTTGTCTTTTAAAGGACTTATGGCCCTGTGTAACACAGAAAATTTTGTTCAGCTACTTTTTAAATTTGGTGGTTTGAATCTTCACACCTAAAGATATTTTTAACTACTAAAGCATGTTTTGTTTGTTTTTATGAATATTTTGGTGGGAAAATGCTCTTTTGACTTATTTTGTTAAACGATATCACATCTCTTGAAATGAACGTAAATTAAACGATCGTGTTTCCGTCAAATATTATTTTTAGGGAATTTTATGAAGGTAAGTAACGTTACAGACATTTTACTCCATTTAGTTTTTCATTATTTATTTTTCTCGTCTGCTGTGTCTCGTTAAGTTTCGCTAACTGAGCAAGAAAAGCTCTTATGGTCATGTAACAATATGAAGATGTTTACATAGCCTAAATAAAAAAGATTTTCATACTATTTCTGGTTTGAGATTTGACCATTTTTGACAAAAAGTCAGGGAGGTCTTACTTTCAGGCGTCTTTGAATTGTGTAACCCAGGAACTGTTTCTGAAGACATGCGCTCGTGGTGCTGGTAGCCGCAGTCAGGTGCTGCTTTAATTCTTTCCCCCGTTTGGCCACACCCCCCACCACCACCTAAAATCACATGACTATGTTTCATAAGGGCACCAGAATGTCATTTAAGATCAGCCAAGGTCACTGTATAAGAGAATATGCCAGCATATAACTCTAACAACAATTAAGGGTGCATAAGCTAATTATGTACAAAGGTCTACGGCCGAGGCTCGCCTGTGTGGGTGCGTCTTCGCTTCTTTGAAAAATCTTTTGGCTTAACCTCGTCATAATGTCAAAAAATAACCTCGTCATAATGTCAAAAAATAACCTCGTCATAATGTCATCTTTTTGAGTCCAACGACGGGTGCAGGAGTTCCGGAAATACAATTATCAGAGTTCAGGTCTAAAATGGCGTGGTCAGCTCAAAAGACAAAAGACAGGACTTCAGTCATCCATCAAATAGCTCCCCCCCCCAATACCCCACATACATGAATCTAGTGCACGCTAAAGGGCGCTAGTCTGTCAAGAAAAAAAATGTTTCTAAATAACCTACAAGAGACGCATATTGTTACAAATACCCACAGCTTTCAGACTCCACCAGTTAACTGATTCACCTCAAGCCCCTAAAAAGGAAAAAATTTCCCCCTGCCCCACCGATGTGCGCAAAAGCATACAACTGGTTACTCATCAAACCCCACGATATGATTATATTTCCTTAAAACTTTTCAGAAGGGCTTGTAACTAAAAAAAAAAAAGGCATTTGTGTCATTGCACCACGAAGCCAGTCTTTTCAGCATTGGATGTTTCAGTTAAATATATTTTTGAAATCTACAGTGTTTCCTAATCATTTTGATGTAAGAACCATTGTCTTAGTTTAATTAGTAACAGAGATATGGCCTTTTGAAGGTCAGAATGTGGGTGGCAGCCATTTTGAGAAAACAGGCTCCAAAGTTTCAGCATGCAGTACTGACTCAATTTCCTGAGCACACAAATGCTCATTTTCACCCAATTATAGTTACGTTTGAGGGAATCTCTTGCATTATACAATAATTTACAGTCTTAAGGAGGATTTTGTGCCAAAAAGTGAAATTGGACCTGATCGACCCCACCGACCTATTTCCGCGTGTAGCTACAAACTGGACGTTCCGACTTAAGACTGGTTTCGCGATGCAGTGACACATTTTGCTTTTAATATAAATAAGGGCAGACTTTATTGACCCTCATTATGCGTAGCCTTTCAGCCCCTTTTGCCGACCCCCTCATTCATCCTTGGAATAACAGCTCGGGAGATACATCACCTACCTTCTCGACCTGTCAGCCATACCTGGCCACAGTTTCCTCACCCTCCTGTCGAGATATCCGTCACGTGCATCAAGTTTCCATTACCAGAAAGGGGAGGTACAGATGAAATATTTCACCAAATTTAGAGCAAATTTTTCATCACCTTAAACCCCCCCTCCAAAAAAACAACCCCAGTTTGCGCAGAGCTGCGCCGTATAAATACCACTTCCCTTCTCCTCTGTTAACAGTTTAGAAACGAAAGGACAGTTAGCGCAAGCGGTTTATGAGATCCCAGGTCATGGCGGAACCCAACGAGAATGCGATTGCAGTCGTTGGCATCGGGTGCAAGGTCCCAGGCGCCAGAAACATCCGGGACTTTTGGAGGTTGCTGGTGAAGGGAGAGAACCACATCGTGGAGATCCCTGCTTCCCGCTGGAATGCCGACGCTGCCTATGATCCGGATCCCATGGCGCCGGGCAAGTGCTACGTGAAGCGCGCGGGGCTGGTCAGCGGGTGCGTATGACACTTCACAACGTGTGTGGCACTGCTTGGGTGGCACTTGACGACAGTGTGCATAGAGGAAATGACTATTTGTCCAGTTACATAGATTTTATGGACATCTAAGGCTATTTGTTTATCGGCCACTTCTGGGCAGGAAACCAGGTGACATAATCCAACAGGTGCTGCTGGCGCCAAAGAAAAGGCCACGCCTGTCGAGGCATAACCATAGGAGCACATTCCTAATAATAGTGTGTTACAGGATGTAGCAGGAAGTTGCTATGCAGAAGAGGAAAGTAGGAAGCAGAAACATTCCATTGTTTGCACGCAGCACTAGCTACGTTGATTTAAGCCCGAAGTCGTGTTGACTAAAAATGTCCTCTGTGCTGGTAAGCCGAGATACCTTAGTCAATAGTGTACCACGGAGAAAAAAGATGGCTGGCGTTCATTGTTTACTATCAAGCGAGTAACGAGGGCTGTCTGATGACGGGTGTACAGGGTACGGACAGGAGACGACGATAAGGGATGCACAGGGAGAGGAAGTGGGAGAAGACGTGTAGTACGCAAAGAAAGCCTCGACAGCCAGCCTCGTACATAGATGGTACACGCAGAGAAAGTAAGTGCGCCAGAAACGGGATCCGAGCCCATGACCCGTTATGTTACCCCCCTCCCCCAGTATAGGAGAGGAGGAAGTAGAAAAATGCTTTTTCTTACTGTTATAACACAACAGAAAGGGAAAAAACTCGGGTCGTGGGTCCTGAGTCGATACGGGGTGGATGGGCGGAACTCTTTCACAGTCTTTTGCAGGAAACACGTTTCTTGATGTCAGCTGAGATGTCAGGGGCATCGTGCAGAGTGACGTAAGTACATTCTGAGCAGAAAAAAGAACAAGTAACTAAGTGATGTGCAACATCCGGCGTGCAGGTGGGACGAGTTTGACAACAAACTGTACGGCATCAACGACTTCGAGGCGCCGCAAATGGATCCGCAGCAACGTTTTGCGCTGGATTGCACCTTCATGGCGCTGCAGGACGCCGGCCTGACCCGGGCACAGATCGCGGGCTCCAACACCGGGGTCTTTATTGGTCAGTATTTCTTGGCTGGTCCCTAAACTCGGGTCTGCGTTGGTCAGTATTTCTTGGCTGGTCCCTAAACTCGGGTCTTTGTTGGTCAGTATTTCTTGGCTGGTCCCTAAACTCGGGTCTTTGTTGGTCAGTATTTCTTGGCTGGTCCCTAAACTCGGGTCTGCGTTGGTCAGTATTTCTTGGCTGGTCCCTAACCTCGGGTCTTCGTTGGTCATTAATTCCGGCAGACTCCATCACAGGGGTCCTTTTGGATGAGTGATTCTTTGCCGTCTCCAGTGAAATGAAATAATTGTTCCCCGACAAAGATTGAATGTGTCTGCTCATTCACTGTTGCTTCCATCTAGAGATAGTCAGGTCTGGAGACACTGAAATAAGATGAACATGTATTTCGTCTGTAATGCTCGCAATTTTATGAGAAATCGTTTTGCTTCTCATTCACTGGGGAAAGGTAATTTGATGGTCACGCATGCGCACTAAAACATGATACAGTTTCACATCACCTACTGATACATTATATACAGGAGACAATTTCATCTCAGAAAATGTATTACGGACTGCTACACCACCCCACCCCCACCCCACCCCACCACACTTTGTGTCTGCTCAGGGGCGATGAACGCCGACTACAGAGGCCTATTCACCGCACAGTCCAGCAACATCGGCAACTACACTGTAACAGGCATCAGCAACTCCATCATCGCCGCTCGTCTGTCGTACGTCTTCGACCTCCGCGGACCGTCGCTGGTGCTGGACACTGCGTGCTCATCATCTCTTATCGCCATACACCTGGGCTGCCAGGCCATCCTCACAGGTAAGCGATTACCTGCCGATCTTCAGACGCACGGGCTTTCCTCGGTCGATGGTTCGTCTGTTTCTTTTTGTTTTTGTCTTTTCTCCTTTTTCACTTCCTCAATGTGAGCACGATTGAGTCACAATGGCTGGGCTGCGCGAATGCTCATCTGCGCATGCGTACTTGTAGACTGTTAAAAGTGCACGTGCCAGTGAACTTGTGTCTGGGTACAGAGGTTGGATGACCGACGGACGGACAGTCGGTGAAACAAGCTGCAGTGCATTTCCCTCAATAAACTGTAAAACGTGTGTATGGTGACCGAGACATCAGTGTGATGCAACAGGTGACTGCGACATGGCCATCTGTGGGGGCGTCAACTACCTGACCCTGCCTGACGTCTTCGTGCACCTGAGCAAGGCGAGAATGATCTCTCCTAGCGGGCAGTGCCATTCGTTCAGCACCAAGGCAGATGGGTACACCAGAGGGGAGGGGTGTGGCATCGTCATCATTAAACGCCTCAGAGATGTAAGCCATTGAGTTGTCTCTTCCTAGCTGATCATCCTCAGCCTTCCATCCATCCATCTTTCCACCCATACCCTTACTTAACCCTGCTTCTGTTCATCTAAATATATAAAGCCAAATGTGTGTTGGTGGGTGGGGGTGGGGCGTTGTTTGTTATACAAATCCGCACGCCTGAACTGATCCACACCAGATTCGGCACGTGGGTTTCTTTTTACCCATAGATGGTCATAGGCCATATTTCGACGCCTAAACAAAAGCGAAATAATAAATACGACAAATCCTCAAGTCATGCATACAACAATCACCGTGCGAAGGAGATCACAACACAGTCTTTTCCCTTTCGTACGAAGAGTACTTTCCCTTGCCTCGCTTGACAACAGGGAGAGGGCAGGCAAGGGTAAGGGAAAGGAAAGGGTAGGGGTTAGGGGTGGGGGGATAGTAAAGGGGTACGATTGGGGGTTACAGAAAGGGTAGGGTAGGGCCAGGTACGAAAAACCAGGGCAGAGCCGGGTTCATTATAAATTTTGCCGTCTTCTGGGGCGAGAATTGTCACGTGTGCGACAAATTAGTCACTTTGGGAGCGTTTTGACGTGTCTGAGATTTTGATGATGTGTCACGCCAGGCGGAGCGTGACGGCGACAACATCTGGGGCACCATCTACACGGGCTCCAACCAAGATGGCCACGCGGTGTCGCCCCTCACTGCCCCGTCGGGGCTGCAGCAGATCCGTCTGATGGACCACGTGTACAGGAAGACAGGACTGGACATCAGTGCCGTGGACTACATAGAGGCGCATGGTCAGCGACTCCCTTCTTCCTTCCTTTCACGTCTGAGTTTCTTTCTGTCTGCATTCTTTCCTTCCGCCTATCCTTCCGTCCTTCTTTCCTTTCTACCTACCTTAAAATTTCAATATTAATAAGTATCAGTGCCTTGGACCAAGGTAGAACAGGACAAAGACGAAGACAACCCACATGTTTCGGGGAACTACCCCTTCATCAGGTGGACACAAAAACGACGAAAAAACGAAAAAGAAAAAGACAGCTGCGGTGGATGTGGCGCGTGGGCTGGATAGCTGGAAAATGACCAAACGACAGTGAGCAAGAGGGGTCAAAGAGGGGCAGCCAATCGCAAGGTGGGTAGGAAAGGGAAGAGAAGGGTGGGGGTGGAGAGTGGGCGGGAGAGAGAAAAAAGCGCGGGTAAGGGGCGTCACTGTGTAAGAATACGAATACGAATGTTTATTCTTAAGGGCCATGCCCCCTTAGAAGGAAGTGTACAGACAAAATATATAGACTTTTAAAATATCATAGGCTACAAGGGTGGTCCAAAATGCAAAACATGATCAATAAAATAAACTACGATAATGCAATTTCTCTAGCCTTTAATGCTTTATATAGGAAAATACAAAATGCTTTAACAATATCGGGGTTAGTGGCATAGGCGGAAGATATTTGGTGCTTTATAGTATTTGCGGGCGATAAAACGTAGTCTTAGGTGCTCAAGAAATTGGCAACTTAGTACAAAATGCACTTCGGTATCTTCGGATTCCTTACACAGCGGACACATCAAATTACCCGGTACAAAGTTACTGAATCTATGAGTATGTGTCATCAGGTTGGATACACCGAAACGGAATTTAGTCATTACATATTTTATATGCCTGTTAAGGAACTCCAGATATGAGGGGACACAATAATGTAGTGGTTTACAAAACAGTCTGTACAGAGAAAATCGGTCTCTTTCATCCACATGTTCTTTCCACTTCTGCCACCTGCAGTCAATCAATCGCTCCTTAAATACACGTAGAAACTCACCCACACCACCCACACCTTGGTTTGCCCACACAAATCCAAAGCCATACTGAAAGAGACACCTTTTAACATTTGACACCCAGTTTGTTTTACCCCGTTCATCCAAAATATACAGCATTAAATAAGCTTTCTTTGGTAGTCTGTCTGAATCCATCTGGGCCACCTTCAACCAAAAACGTACACAACTGACGGCTGAATTTATGGTAACATGGTACCTGTTTAACTCTTTATACACAAGGTCGTTTGGGGTTCTTATGTCCACACACAAGAATTTCTTTAGGGCGAAGAGGTGCACTTTCTCACAATACATAACAGCTTTGTCTAACCCCCATATTTCTGAACCGTATTGCATAATTGTCTGAATCTGTGAATCAAAAAGCCTACAAAATACATCAACAGAGTAGTTATTGAACAGACGCAGTCTCTGTATAATACACAATAATGCCTTTTTGGCCTTGCTAGACACGTCTCGGCATGCGG
The DNA here is from genome assembly GCA_004794575.1 of Lanistes nyassanus. Classification (NCBI taxonomy): domain Eukaryota; kingdom Metazoa; phylum Mollusca; class Gastropoda; order Architaenioglossa; family Ampullariidae; genus Lanistes; species Lanistes nyassanus. Next base: position 14,411 of record SMGT01005396.1, read on the forward strand.
TGGAGAAACTGAGTCTGGTAGAAAAATATATACCTAAATACTTATATACATTTACCACAGGCATGACAGCTCCTTCATACATCCACCTTTCCCTTCCTCCGAAATACCCACATTAGATTTGGTCACTGTGTAAGAGAGAGTGGGAGAGAGGTGAGAGAAAAAGCATCATGATGTCCATCTCCTGCTGCCCTACTGAACTTTGGGTTAGTTACCCGTTCACAACTAGGTCAGCTGGGAGACTGATGTGCTGCCGACCACGGGGATCGAATCAGCGTCTTCGGTTCGGACGCCAGATCGGAGCTCCAGCCACTCTGCCCTCCGCTTCCCCTGACAATGACGTGTATTCAGCGCGCGTGCATACATAGAGGAAACATGTTTATCATACGCACACGCAGAAAATCGGCATTTGGGCAACAGACAACTTGTGCTCTGTGGTTTTACGTGCCCCTCACAGGAGTCGGAAACGTTTAGTTTGTTTACTTTGTGCGTAAACGTGGGGTTTTGGCCGGTGGTTTGTGCAGGTACTGGTACAGGTGCTGGAGACCCCGTGGAGGTGAACTCTCTGGGCGAGTACTTCCAGCAGAACGCTTCTGCCAGGCAGCGCTACATTGGCTCCGTCAAGACCAACATCGGCCACCTGGAGTCAGCTGCGGGTGTAGTTGGTGTCATCAAGGTGCTTCTGATGATGAAGGTAAGACTGACTCAGGTGAGACTGTTACGTAAGGTGATGGACGCTGACGTGCTGAGAACAAAGGGGCGTCTGGTGTAGATGTCCAACCTGAAACATGCGTTGTTGCTATGGCACGGGCTGCCCCCACGACATGTAGTGAGGTCACGAGTAACTCCTTGTAGCCAAAAGCAAAATCGCGCGGTCGGTTGTAAATATATCGGTCCTGGCAGGACAAAGGAGTTGGTGTCACATGCAACTGTCTGCTGCAGCATGGCAAGATCGTGCCGTCGCTTCATTTCGATGAGCCCAACCCGAAGATTCGCTTCCAGGAGTTCCACCTGATGGTGCCCACCACCCCCGTGGAGTGGACCAACCCAGACAAAGTGTCCTGCTGTAACTCTTTTGGCTTCGGAGGTAGCAACAGCCATGCTCTTATTAAGCAATACCGAAAGCCAGAAGGCGACAAAACAGCCGTTGTTACAGAAAGCCAGCTTCAGAGGTATGAAAAGTCAGCAGTTAACAGTAGTAGAAATGTCTTGGACGTCTGTAATACCATTTTAAATGCATCTTTGTTACTTTAACACAACAAATTATCAAGAGAATTTCCCAAAATGTCTGTACCTCTCCCGAAAATAAGTTTGCAAAATTTCAAATTTTTAGAATTGCACTCCTTTGGTTTTCTACCCTGTTCCTCCACCCACTCACACTCCCTCCGCTGTGTTTATGCAATATCAGTATTTTACACCGTAACCTTCCTGAAAACCTGCATGTCTTCGCAAAAAGTTTGCCTTTTACGCTCTATAAGCATGCAGTTCTTTGCGTAAAATCACACCCCTTCAGGCCGTAGTATATCATAATGGTGTGTCTGTCCGGCAGGCCGTAGGGTATTATAATGGTGTGTCTGTCTGGCAGGCCGTAGGGTATTATAATGGTGTGTCTGTC
>SMGT01005396.1:23430-68348 GCA_004794575.1 Lanistes nyassanus
AGGCCCCTAGTGTCTCAGTACCTCAGTGTCCCTGCTGACATGTCAGGCCCCTAGTGTCTCAGTACCTCAGTGTCTCTGCTGACATGTCGGGCCCCTAGTGTCTCAGTACCTCAGTGTCCCTGCTGACCAACACAGGTGCGCCGCGTGGTGTCAAGGTACCCGGGAAGAGCCTGCCTTTCCTTGGAGTACAGCCCCACAGCTTGCTGCATCAGCGCAGACGCCGAGATCATGGAAGAGGTCAAGGCAGAGCTTTTGCGCGAGCTGCGCGCGCAGAACAAGAGCACGCAGTTTGTGGACCTGCCAGTGTCAGTGGCCTATCACAGCCATCACGTGCAGCCGTGCCAGCAACCTCTGGCAGACGCTTTGCAAGGAATCAAACCTCGTCCACCCGGGCTACCATTTTTCTCCAGTGTGACTGGCGAGCTTGTGACTACTGGTAGGTACACCTGTCTGCATGATTCTGTGTACATGATTGCTGCTTGACTCCTTGTGTTCTGTACTTGTGTAACGACATTGTGCTGCGACTGTAGACAACAGGTGACTGTGCAATACCTGTTATCGGCTGCTGACGTGACGCCGTGTTGCAAGACGCAATGAGTGATGAATCTTCTGCTTGTATATGTGGAGACAAACTATTGTGGACGATTCTCAGTGCAAGAACACGTGTTGGTGGTGGGGACAAGTGCCTTGAAGGCTTGTGGCCAGATCTGTGATCAAGCGCCTGTCGAATCCTGACGTTCTGCATGTGGGAAGCTATAGTGTCTTAAGACCATAGTGCCAGACACACAGCTATGTGTTTGACAGCCCTGGACCCAGCGACATGGTCAACTGCCCCATCGATCTGGTGGTAAACACCATCGCGTGTGAAGGTCGGCTGTTACGCAGTTACGACCTCTGGTGCGTAAACTGCCGCCATTCATGAGTGGGGGAATGGGAGGAAGAGAACGGCTTGAGAGAGGGAGACCTGGGCTGGGGGCTGATGGAGGGAGAACGCTGGAAGAAGAGATGTAGACCGTAGGCCGCCCTGTCTCCAGACTTAGAGATTTCCAATTGGAAATTCTAAATAGTAAAAGACCACAACGCTACGTCCTAACTTACTAATAGCGTTAATCTGATGAAGGACGGCCATACCACCATACCACCATACCACCATACCACCAGCCCTGACGATTCACAGATAAAGTCATTCTAGTGTAAAACAGGTATGAAAACGCGTCGTGTAAGTCGTTGCATTGCCCCCCCCCCACCCCACTCCTCTCTGAACAGTGACCAGAAGGCGGTGGTGTTGTGCTGTTGTTCCAACAACTTAAATCTTGTTCGATTTCTTGTGTTCTGCGTACTTGACTGCTGACCCCTAGACAGGGTCAAAGCCTATCTGTCCGGTGAGACAGGCCGTGTTTGTGGTCTCGTATTCTGTTACTTTGCAGTATGTTATGTCCGGTATGTCTAATAACTTCTGCTCTGCGCCTGTATTTGTGGTAGCTTAAGCTGGGCATGTCGTATAGCTTCTGTTGATTGTGCGCGGTTATGAACATCGTATGTCTTTATAAGTTGGATGTGCATCTACACAATATGCTGGCTATGCTGGGTGCGCCTCTTTCCCAATGCTGCGGTGTAAGCCTCCACGTAACACCTTCTGTATTTTAACCCCTTAGTCTGCTGCTGTATGAACTTTGCCTAGCTCAGACAACAGAATACCGCGCAAAATGTGCGACAGTTGCCGCCCCTTTTCCGTGTTCTCAGCTCCTGACGTCACGTACTGGCTGGACAACATGCGCATGCCCGTGCTATTTGACCGTGCCGTCAGAAAGTCACGTGATCCCAGAGGCAAGACAGTTTTTCTAGAGATTGGTCCCAAGCCAACACTAAGAGCACATTTGCCAGACATCTTTGACAAGGTAGGGTTCAAACAGGATTGTCTGGTAGGGTGGGGCTTAAATAATATTGTGTGGTACGTTTAATCATTCACAAAGCCAACGATCCACTTCTTCAGTCAGACACGAACTATTGAGCACGCGTTCGTGCTTCTTATAATCGTGTATTTGTCACTGAGCACAAGTCATTCGTCACTATAATATTTATTGAATAAATTGAAATTGTAGCAGAGCTCACGCACCCACTCACCTCACCAAACAAACAGCAGAAGCATCTAAAACTTGTTTTGTGACAGGAAGATGTCGCGGCTGTGGCGTCAATGGGGAAGCAGCCCGAGTACAAGTTCTTCCTGCAGGCTGTGGTGGACCTGCACTTGCTGGGCGTGGATCTGAACTGGGCGAATTTGCCCACCTTGGGCACCCGCATCACAGAGATTCCCAGGTAAAAACTGTGCGTGATGTTACGACGAAAACGCACCTGAGTATTTTTTAATGCCTGATTTTGGAAGAATAGGTACCCATCTCTTGGCGTTTTATACATAGCATATGTAATGGAGATATGGGATTGTTCTATATGCAGACAGACATAAATGGATACATTCTGAGGTAGATGTTAACGGGTGAGTTGTTGAAACCCGCTACTGACCGAATGGCCCTATCATTTGCCAAGGTGGAGGTTTGGAGGCGTACAGGCGAGAAACAATATTATGGTGTCCTACTGATGCTGAAGCAGACATTTATTTTACCTCTTTTTTAAAGTGTCGAAAGGGTAAATGTAAATTTATGTAATGAAAGCATGAGCAAATAGTGTTGACAGGGCGAATTCACTGCCACTAATTCCAACAGAGAATTTGCTTTTCTTTGGGTGGGGTGGGGGTGGGGGTGGGGGTAGCGGCAAGGGAGAGATCAGGAGCAAAACCCAGCTCTGTATAACGGAACACAACTGGAACCAGCCGTGCACTCCTGCACTCCACTCTGTATCCACGTTCCAGGTACGTTTTTGACCCGAAGAAGAATCTGGCCAGGACAGAGGCGGGGGCCGTATTGCTGGGCGGAGTTGACGATGGCAGGCGTTGCCATGCCTACACGCTCCCTATTCACAACTCCCAGAACTTCAAGCTCCTTCTCTCACCTATCATCATCAAGTCTGTTTATGACCACGTCATTTCCGGTAGGTAGGAGTAAATAGGAGTAGGTAGTTAGGAGTAAGTCTTTTGGGGTCTGTGTGTTGGGGTGAGGGACAAATTAAAGTGTAATTTAAAATCAAATATTGGCCGTGCCGTACAACCTGTTTTTCTTTCTTTTTACCTCGAAAAATATTGTCATCATCTTTCCGATAGTCTTTTCTTTCTTGTTTTTTTCCCTCCCCACCACAAAAATAATAACAAATTCCTGCGCCCACACCCCAGCAATTACTCACTCCCTGTCGCTGCTCTGTCCAGGAAAGATTTCTTTTCCGAGTGTCTGAATGACTTGTAGCAGAAAAGCAATGACCTCTTTAAGTGTTTAACTATCTGATCTCAGAAAAAGAAAAAAAAAGAAAAAACCTTTGAAAGAAATAGTTTTCCCCGAATGTCTGACTGCCTGTCACCGATCCGTCCAGGCAAAATCGTGGTCCCGGGAGCTGTGTATGCCGAGGCAGCCTTCGCTATCGGCCGCCAGATGGCAGGATGGGGGTGGCATCCCGTGGCTGTGGCGGTGGAGTTTGAGGCGGCCATGACTGTTGCCAAAGACACCTTCCTTGAACTGGACGTGCACGTGACCGACTCTAGCGACGCTCGAGCCTCGTTTAAGGTCTTTAAGGACAACAGGTAGTCTTCTAATAGAATAACCAAACCAACATATTTTATGAAACAAGGCATCAGACTTACACCAAGCACACCCCGGTAGATCTGTACGGCACTCATTCGCCGTGGGACTACCCTTTCTCTTTCTTGCTTGACGCACGCAGCATATTTCTCGACCATCTTTTCTCTTAAGAAGTCAGGGTTTTAGTAAGGACTGTCTGTCTGGAGGGGTGCATAAAGGATTGTTTCGTAAGTCCCTCGTGCAACTGATTACACCAGACCTACGTTAAACGTTCATGTTCAGGCTGCTGGCCAGACTGCACCTCGCCAAACTCACTGCCAACACGTCACCAGGCGAACACGTCAGCGTGCAGCATGTGCAGAGCCGCTGTCCCGTTCACGTCACTAAGGACGCCATCTACTCCGCCCTTCGCAGCTCCGGCTTCCAATATGGCGACGCGTTCTCGCTGCTGGAGTACGCCTTCAAGAACAACACGGAAAGCCTGGCAGTCCTGAAAGTCTCCAAGGTGCTGGATCGTACAGTCAATTTGCACTTTATCATTTGTTCCCTCTCCGTCCTTTCATTCTGGAAGGTAGAGGATCTTGCAAAATCATTTTGCGCTTTGTCATTTTCTTTAATGTCTCGAAATCGTGCAAGGTGTCAGATTATACACAGGGGCTTGTTTACCATTTCTTTGTCTTAAGTGCCATTAGAATCTATAGAGTCTTTGATCATATCCAACCTTCAGCCCATCATTCTTTCTCTTTGTCGTGGATAGCCTGAATCTCTGCGAACTCTGAGGATTTAGACATACTGTCTGTTAGTCGTGGCTGTTTCCAAAGTACCCGACTCCCGTGCCTTCCTTCGCCCAATGTAATTCCTTCTGTGAGAATTGGCTTTCGTGTGTCTTGTCTTTAACATCGCTGGTCACGAATCCTTCAGCCCGTTATCAGTTCTATAGGGTTTTTTTTTTCGTGATTCTCTGAAGGTCTGCAAGATCCCCGACCCTTCTCATTTTATCCAACCCCGTGTCCTTCTTGTGGTAAGTCTTCTTAACACAGCAGGAAGTGACGTAGTGTATGTAGGATGCAGTAGCTGACAGCTAGGAAGCTGACTATCAGTTCTGATGCTTGACTTTCATCTTCTAGCAAGTGGAGGAAGAGGCAGCCGGGTGCACCATCCACCCGTGTATCTTGGACTGTACCCTACAGTCGTGCTTGATCATTACACTGGAGGAGGGGCGAGGCCAGGAGCTGCTGCCGAAGTCCATTGGCCGCCTGGTCGTCCACAGCGCCATGCACACCACCATGTTCGTGCACACCACCTTGAGGGTCCGCGGCTCCCGCCAAAACATCTACGACCTGAAGCTGCTCAGCACTTCCGGTCACGTGATTGCTGAGCTGGATGGCCTGGTGTGTAGGTGTAGTATAGTGTAGATATTTTGTGGACACAAGTCTGGAACAGGAGATGACCCTGTAGAATGCAAAACTGTTTTGCTACCGACAGGAAGTGACGATTATGTCGTCACAGCCAAATACCAAGAAACATCAGTAATACATGTCAACACACAGCTGAGAATACATCTGTTACATAGCGTTATGTCGTCATGTCGATAGCAATCCGTATTCTGTTTAACCCTTGCATGATATTATAGGCAACCTGGAGTGGCAACCCAACAACTTACTATTATGTGTGGAACTCGTGATATGGCCTAAGCTGCCCGCATGGCGTTAAGCCCCTGACAGAAGCTAGCCAACCTACGGCGGTGTACAGTGGTGTGGACGCGAAGAAAAAATCAGTCCGCCCTTGTATTCATTTTGTTAATAGCTAAAGGGGGGGGGGGGCTTGTGTGTCCACGTAATGGAAGACTAATTCTGAATCTATTACATCTTCGGTTATGTCATGATGAAGGGTGAACCACAGTCCTGTCCTCTTCTTTGTCCCCCCACTCTTCCTCCTCTTCTTCCAGACAACCAGGAAATGATAACTGCCTTGTTGTGGCCAACAGGTGATCAGTTTAATCACAGAGAATCGCCAGGGTTCTCTGCAAGACGTGTTTGTCATGGAGTGGTCTCCCTTGATGCTCCTGCCATCTCTGGGCCCGGAGACTGACTCCCCCCGGCTTGTCACCTTGACCGATCAGGAAGTGGGCGAGCCGGCCGTGGGCGGCGAGCAGACCGTGCTGTCCTACGCTGGCCAGAACTTCCTGAACGGTCTGACGCCTGACGTCCAGCGGGCTCTGACCTCCAGCAAGGACGCCGCAGCCATTGTTCTACTTAGGCTCCGACCATTTCACGGTTCGTTTAATTATTGCAAGCGTTTTCTACTGACATGTCCATTCAACCTTTATACTGACCTATGTCCATTGAAGCTTTATACTGACCTGTGTCCATTGAAGCTTTATACTGACCTGTGTCCATTGAAGCTTTATACTGACCTGTGTCCATTGAAGCTATCACTCTGCTTTGAGATCACGTGTTTCTGACTAGCAAGATGCTTTTATCCACAAAGGCATTTACTTGTTGCTTGTTATCTTGGGAAGTGGGTTATACTTATACAAAGAACACATCCACTGAAAACATTCCTTCAGAATGAGGACACGCAGGTGTCATTGTTAGTTACACTTACAGTTTGAATTCTTTCATCTGGAGGATTCACGAAATACGATATTCTGTCTTTTCTGCTCCCAGCGGACAGCAGTGGTGACGATGTAAACTTCGACATCATGAACATGTGTTTCCTGTACAAGGGAATCCTGAGTCTGGCAAGTCAGCTCGCGCTGTCCATACCGATCTATCTGTGCACGTGCAAGGCGTGGCCTGGTCGTGGCGACACGCCCATCAACCCAGCCTGCACGGCCTTGTGGGCTTTGGTGAGGTCGGTGGTCAGGGAGCGGATCTACCCGGATGTTGTGGCCCTGGACTTTCAGTTATCTCCGGACAAGCTGACGTCATCTTTCTTGAGACGGGTGTTTCACATCATGACAACTGATAGCACACTAAGAAATTACCCAGAGGTTTGGTTTTCTTTTTCTTTTTTTTCTTTCTTTCTGTCTGTCTGTCTGCCTTTAGAAGATTTTATTTTGGTGCACCGGGTTCCCATACAGCTCAGCTGTTTCTATTTATATCCATAGCGATTTGCATCTACTGAATAGTGTCAAGGGATTCACTTTCCGCCCTACCCCCAACCCTAACCCTTCCCCTAACTCACACTCTGAGCAAATTTGATAAACCATGGCAATCCCCCTCCCCAAGAGAAAAGGTAAAATTTGACAATCCGGAGAAAGATGCAAAAATCGAACCAGTTTTCTTCCTTTCTCAGGAGATAGGAACAAAGCTCAGCTGTGACTGTAGCTCGCTACAGAGCGCCTTAGCTCGCTACAGTGACAGCTGAGCTGGGTGCTCTTGGATAGGAATAGAAACAGCTGAGCTGAATGAGAACCGCGTGCTCCTTATTCAGTCAGTACCTTTAACCATATTGTTGTTCAGTCATTTGCATGTGCCATAGTTATTCAGCCGGTTATTTGAATCAAGCGTGACTTCGTTATACCTTTGAGGAAAAAAGAATGAACTGTATAAACAGGAGCATAAAGCAATAAAATTGTTATGTTTATAGATGCTTGGCTTAAAGAAAAGATATCTGGTGAATACCGCAATAGCCTCCTTCCCCAAAAAGGTGGGTGAGGCGGGGAAGAGACGGCCAGTCACAAACACCAGACCCTGACAAATATTACAGCGAAGAGATGGGAGGGGAAAAAAAAGAAAAAAGGGAGAGAGTTTTGTTAGACTACTTAAAGTGGATGACCTTGTCAACACAGGTCATGATCGACGAATCGTCAGTGGCTGTCAACCAGGTCATTAAGGTTGACCCAAACACGGCAGTACCTCTCTACCGCCACATGTTGTCAGACGACAACGAAGCCGCCATCTTGTTGTCCCGAGAGGCCAATGCCCTGTCTGAGCCAATGGCTGTTCTGCATGACGTCACGGCGACTGAAGGACGGGTGCAGGGGGAGATTATTGTGGCGTGTCACACGTTTGCGGTTCACACCTGTGATCTTCTGCATATGAAGGTAAAAATATTTGCTTGTTTGTTTACCGGGGGGTCAAGTTTATAAGAAAGTTTTCTTATATCATTCCCTCTTAGGAGAACATTTTTTTAAAAATCCTACTGGTTTGCTGGCCTTTTACCATCGCATTATTCTGATTTCTTTATGTCCAGCGTGTTTACTGTTTCACTTCTACTCGTGTACCGCACATTCATGTCTATGTATGTGTCTAAGGTTTGTTTTCTGTTCCTCCGTTATATCGTTATGTTTACCTGCCCACTCATGAGATACCTGTTCACCTGTAAGATACGTGGTCGTGTCCGCGATTCCACCTTCACGTGATTGCACGGTGTGCAGATGCGGTATGAAAGGTTGGGTCGGACAAAGTGCAACAACGCCAAAGGTTTTGCCGTCTTTGCCCTGGAGGTGGTGGGCCAAGCTGAGCAGACGTCAGCAAAAGGCAGTCACGGGTTAGAACGGGTGGTAGCTTGCTACCCGCTTACTGTCGCCACCCAGGTGAGAGTACCCCCTTCATGCGTGCTCCCCATCCGCATGCTACCTGGGTACAAGCTTGGTGACGTCAGCAGGCTTCTGGTGCTGCACGAGCTGCAAGCGCAGGTAAGGGAGAGAACTTTTAAAAAGTGTTTTACACCAAGTCAGCGATAATAGACGTATAAAGACACGAAAGTATAGGAAATAACTACGCGTCTGTGAAATAACCATGTCTTTCCGTGTTATTAATAGCTCTTGAAATAAAAATCTTAAAAAACAGACTTGGGTATAGAAGCATGGATCTTAACAGGTTCACCGACGTCGCAGTGACGAGGGCACTATGCAGACGCCCTGTCAAAAACCGATGTCGCCTTTTTGAAATAGATATTTAAATTAATTAATGCCTGAAAGAATGTTAAAATGACTGAAACAACATAACGTCATCAATTTCGCCCAGGAACTTTTCTTTTTAATGAAAAGATTCTAGAAATAATTCGTGGCTATTAAGATATATTATAGGATTTTTACCTCTCTGTTCTAGGCTCAGACATCAGCAGTCACCATATTGTCCACCACGCAGACTTCCTCCTTCTCCAGGATTCTCCAGAACATTCTTCAGAGACGGAAAAATGGCAAAGTTCTCAGCAAAGTCTCCATTGTACAGTTGGACCAGTTGACAAATACCAGCGTCACGTTTGAAGAAACTGTTCTCTCTCTTGCCATGCTAGATGGCACCACAATGGCCAGCCTCGCCACCAGGTGGCGCTGCGGGCGTAACCTCGTCGTGTGCTCACCACTGATGGACGCTGAAGCACTGTCATGCGCCTACTGCTTACTGCCGGAAGTTGACGTCAGACTCGTGGATACCCGGATGTTGTTCAAACCGGCCAACCTCAGAAAGCTGATTCCAGAGCTCGCTAAGTGGGTCAAAAGTCAAGGGTCAGATATAGCAAAGATTATGGATGCCCTGCATGCATCACAGGAGACAGAACCCGAATGTATAAACAGAGAGAGTAAGTTTGTTAACACAACGTGCGAAGGGGTTAACACGACGTTAGAGTAATTTTGTTAACACGACGTTAGAGTAAGTTTGTTAACACCACGTACGTAGGATTTAACGCGACGTTAGAGTAAGTTTGTTAACACCACGTACGTAGGATTTAACACGACGTTAGAGTGAGTTTGTTAACAAGACGTTCGAAGGGGTTAACACGACATTAGAGTGAGTTTGTTAACACTGTTCACATGACGTAGAAGAGAGTTTGTTGACACGAGCCTTGGTCAATACATAATAATAGGTTTAAGCATATATTAGAACTATATTCAGTGGCCTAGTGGTCAAATACTCACTGCGGCGATCGAGTGTGATCTGGGTTCGATTCCAGGTCCAGGAACAACTGTTCGAAGAGATTAGTCGAACAGATTTATTTTCTCATCTGCCTCAGCTGGCTAATTTAAAACCTGGTAGGCCCAAGAGAGCGCATACAAAATTTCCTTGTAGAAAGAAGATCTATCATGTAATTCTTGGCTTCGTATTCTCTTGGTCTTGAACTTCTTTTATATTTTAATTTTTGTTTGGAGGTGGTTGGCAGGTGTTCGGGTATTTGGTGGTGGAACCGCTGGTAAGTCAGTTGATACAGAAATGTAATTGCGCCAAGATATGCGTTTACGTAAAGAAGAAACACAATTTGTGTGTGTAGTGTGTGCAGAACGCAGTCCAAATAAGTCCGGAGACAATGTCACAGAGCCAACATCTGTATCTGATGTAATGGATTTGCTGACCTTTCGCGAGTGGGAAATGGGTCAAACTGAGTTCAAGGCCGACCAGCAGGAACTCTTCCGGAAGGATTCGTTCTATCTGGTTGTGGGCGGACTAACCGGTTTGGGCTGGATATGCGTCGAGGTACGCGCCTTTCACGTTATGGGCAAACATTAACTTTGGTCGCTTGTTCTGGATTTCGGCTTGTTGGATCCTTATTCTCCTGCACATTAAGGTCCCTAACATAACGTCATTGTGTCATTGAGACCGCTAAAATTCTGATTGCTGCAGTATTTGGCGGAGAAAGGGGCGGGCCATATCGCCATTGTCAACAGAAGAAGCCCCACGCTGCAGCACCTCGCAGCCATGTCCTCTGTATCAACCACATTCAAATGTCAGATCCGGGCGTTTCAAGCGGATGTGACGTCATATGAGAGTATTTCTAGGGCCCTGCAGGAAATGAAGGTATAATTGGAACACTTTATGATTTGTGAATTCCTTTGATGGGGTCCCTAGAGGCTTGCAATGCTCTCTTGAAACAATACTCAAACATTTGTAGGGTTGCCTTTAGAACTGTATGTCACTGTTACGTCGAAATTTTATCGAAAACGAAAAAGTCAGTGTTATGCACAGATGAAGCCACACAGCAAATATATCAAGAAAATTTGCTTCTCTCGTCACCTGAGTATCTAGGAAATATCTATGGAGAGTAAATGTCCAAATAAGTCTGTCTGCTACCTGCCTGCCTGTCTGTCTGTCCCTACATCTCCCTACCTAGTTAGGACTGTCCCGTATTTCTCTCTGTCTCGCACACGCATACGTTCATGCACAAGTAAACAAAAAGGCACAAACACTCGCACCCTCACACAGACTCAAAAGCACACGGCTTCAACGTCGGTGTTTCTGTGTCACTTCATCGTCTGTTCCACGCAGAGTGCATTTCCAGGGGCTCGACTCAAAGGCGTGTTTTTCGGAGCCGCTGTGACAGCCGACAGGTCCTTCCTGGCAATGGACATGACCTCATTTGACAAGGCCATGTCTCCCAAGGTGAGGATATGGGGGAGAGTGACAAAACACTCGAGTGTGTGACCTGCAGTGCATCATCTAAGTGGCTAAACTAAGTCTTGACCCTGTTGTACCCTATTGAGTATTCCCGATCTAACGGCCGCTGTCTAGATACCTCAAGGATTGACTGTGTTGGTGTTCGTGTCCAGTTTCTACACGTAAACAAGTCGACAGTGAGCGGGTTGGCAAAGCTCACAGGCTGCGGTGCCCAGTACAGAATAACTGACCTAATGTCACGTGCTGAGGGTAGGGAAAACTCAACAGATGTTTTTCCATCAGGCAGACTGGGTATTTATTGTGTCAGCAACGTATAGGCTGTCTCATGACGGGGAGGGAGGGTGCAGGGTGTTTTTTTCAAGTTTCAAGTTTCTTTATTCTTTTACCCTCAGGGGGTATTCAAAAAAAAAAATGTCAAAGAACACGTCAATCGTGAAGGGTGCTAGGTGAAGACGAATGGGAGAAAACCGTAACAAACCCATCCATCCACCCCCTTCTATCCAGGAGCTTTTGAGAATTTTGAGAATTATGCAATACACTATAGTAATAAATATATATAATATATATGACGTACTTTGCAATACGTTTTCTTTCTGAAGATAACCAGGAACAGGTGAAATTTGTTCTCTTGTTTTGTGTAAACATATTGTACTGTCTCCTGTTTGTGGAAACTGATCCATGGCCTCTCTGTGACCTCCTTCAAGGTCAGGGCAGGAAAGCTCCCGTGATCGCTTGTTGGAGTGACACCACTCCAAGATGCGTGTTTGCGCTTTTCCATATTTATGCGCGTTAAATGTCGTACCCTGTTCGGGGTAAGGTAAGCGCTCGTTTTGTGGGACTAGCAACTGCTGTTCGCATGCGCGCGTGCGTGTGTCCCAGGTTCGTGGAGCCTGGAATCTGCACCTGCTGACGCGTGACCTGACGCTCGACTATTTCGTCATGCACTCGTCTGTCGCCTCCGTGGTGGGCAACGGCGGGCAGACGAACTACGCCACCGGCAACGGGTTCCTTGACGGCCTGGCCCACTTCCGGCGCCACCAGGGGCTGGCGGCACAGGCCGTCAACTGGGGAGCCCTGGACGTGGGGCTGGTGGACGCCAGCAGCTCGGCCCGCCAGGCGCTGGAGGGCCAGGGCTTCATGTTCATGACGCCAGATGAGGTCAAGCGTGAGGTCAAATTGTAATTAAAGTCCTGCGTGGTGACCACGTTGGGTGTAGAGAACATTTGTATTGTTGCTTTACTCTGTTCACTCATGAAATCAATGGTTTTTAAATATCCGCCTTGTTGGTTCAAGACTTATTGCGCATGTGGGAAATATATATATATATATATATATTGTTCTTACATTGTCTTCACACGGACAGAATGTGATGTGACCTTTTTTGAAAATTCTACAGATTTCGCGTGGTTAAACTGTAAAAAAGGTTTCTTTTTAGAAGATAATCTTTGATTACAGTGACAAACATTTTGCTAGGTAAGGCTTATAGTGTTGATTCGTTAGACACTGCAAGAAAGAGTACTTCAGTTATTTAAAAACCCTTCTACCTACCTATCTACCTATACCTAAATACTTGCCTATACCTAAATACCTGGCTAGTTACCCGTCTGTCTCTTTGGGTGGTGCTGTAGACAGATGTGGGTAAAAAATTCAGACATCCATAAATGACGCACTGAAGAATATGCCCAACTGTTTATCTGTTCTCACCGTGTAGATCCGGGACATTATGACGCCAGTCCTGATGCTCAACTGGGCTCAGAGTTCGCCATCAAAGTTCAACCTGGAGAAACTGACGCAGAGGCTAGTCAGGGACGGGTTAGCTCCCTTGCGGCTCCGCCTGGAGAAGATCACGGTGACGTCAGGGGAGGAGGTCGCCATCTCAGACGACATGCTGCTGGAGGTATGGCAGCAGCGCCGTGTCGTGCAACAGTCTGTCTCTGCGTGCCGATGTTGATGACAGTGACTTCACGTACACAACATGAAGCCGCCATTCATACCAGCCCCCCCCCCCTCGTCTATCCTCTCTCTCTCTGACGCATCCCGCTTCTCGACTCCCTAGCAATCTCACGCCTTCGAAGAAAGGCAACACTGAAGCAGTCTGGCAACATTGAAGCAGTCTGGCAACACTGAAGCAGTCTGGCAACACTGAAGCAGTCGGGCAACACTGAAGCAGTCTGGCAACACTGAAGCAGTCGGGCAACACTGAAGCAGTCTGGCAACACTGAAGCAGTCGGGCAACACTGAAGCAGTCGGGCGACGCTGAAGCAGTCTGGCAGCAACGAAGCAGTCGGGCAAGACTGAAACAGTCGGGCAACACTGAAACAGTCGGGCATTACTGGGACAGTCGGGCAACATTGAAGCAGTCGGGCAACACCGAAACAGTCGGGCATTACTGAAACTGTCGGGCATCACAGAAACAGTCAGGCAACACTGGCGATGTCAGGGTAGCAACTGATATTAGTCTGAGTTCCGAATATTTTATTGTCGGTATTCAACAGATATTTGTCTGCTTTCAGTCAGCATAGCCCTCTGTCTATCCACTTGTCTATCTCTCTTTCCATCTTCCCTCACTCCGTCCGTCCGACGTCTGTCTACCCTTTTCTCCCTGTGATCTACGCATTCCGTCAGAAATCCTCTACGTATATAGTACACTGTGTCACGATTACTGAAACCTGGTAGTATCTAAGATTTCGCCTGCGTTTAATGATTTATGCAAAAAATATGGAGGAAAATATTCACAGCAACACCCTGTCCAACAGTGCGCATGTAGGCAAACAGAACGCACATTATCATGATTTGACATGCAGTTATGATTATTTTTATCCGTGTTCACGCAGTGAGAAAATACTATAATAAGGGGTAAAACCCAAATATTGCATTCAAGCACCGTAATATACGTTCCCTCTTTGCGTGAATGGACATTCCTGGGCAGCGCGCTCCTTTGTTGGGTCGGCAGGTGCAGCAGGCCAAGTCAATGGAGCGCGAAAAACGACTGCTTGTCTTCGAAAAGTACATCAGGTTTCTTGCGGCGCGAGCACTCAGCATTGACGTCAAAGCCGTCACATCTGACGTCAGCCTGGTGGACCTAGGCATGGACTCCATCGTTGCCATGGCGATGATCAACCAGATACGCGGAGACACGTCACGCAGGCTTCCAGCCGTGACTTTCGTGACGGGCGAGGCGACGGTCGTGACCATTGCGCGGTCTCTGGACGAGGCTGGCGACGAGGGCGGCGAGGGCGGCGAGCAGGCACAGAGCGAGGTGCAGCACCAAGTGCCGCCAAGCGCCAAGGACTCCAAGCTCAGAGACGCCAGTCTCGTAGAATCCCACCACCTGATAAACTACCGCCTCAACTTCATCCGTCCCGGCTTTTTTCACGGGACGGTGGACATCTTGCTGAAGCAGCAGGTTGACCCAGAGCACGTGCGGGCGGTTCTGTCGTCATTGGTAGCCTCACACCCTGCCGCGCGAGCCGGCTTCCGAGAGAAGGCGCCCAGAAGGTTTTCCCTGGTCCGTCACGAGCACCACGTCACGCCAGACCTGCGCGTGGTCAGAGAGGACAGCGGGTCCAGCGAGCTGCTGGAGAGCGTCACTCAAGAGTTCTTCGATCTTGAGAACGTCAGCCTTCTTCGCTTTATACTCGTCCAGGGCTCCAAGCATTTGATCAGAATAGTCTATCATAAGGTAAGACGGATGTGAAAAACATGATCTCAACTTCTCTTGTCAATCAATCAATCAATCAATCAATCAATCAATCAATCAATCAATCAAAAGAATTCCCTTTTCCAGCACAAGAGCTTCACAGCTACACTGACGTAAAATCCTCTTCCCGACAGTTGAAAATGAAACACTAGAATTTCACAGGTACCTCCTCTTAGCATAACTAACTGCTTTGTCGCCGTCTGCTAAAATCCCAACCGCCAGCTAACACGACCACCCACCTGCCGGTCTCCCTGTCGTCTGCTGTCCCTGATCTGCAGCTCACGCTGACTGCCCTTCCTCACTCGAATGTGCATTCACCCCGTGGCTGTTGGTAATCGTCGCTCGCACAGTCAGATATAGCCGAGGGCGGAAGGGCAAAAAAGGGTAGCTAACCTTGGCAAAGACCTGTTCCTTGACAATCTTTTTTATTTTCAGGCGGCGTTTGATTATCACACTGCTGGGCAGCTGGCCAGAGACCTGAGCGTTTACCTGGGATCACCTGAAAACGGCAAACAGATTACTGAAGCTCTGTTATCTACGTCTTCGGCAGTTAACACAGAACTATCACGGCTCTTGGCACACAGCAAGGACTCCGCTATCCAGTTCTGGCAACCCATCTTTAGCAGAACGCCACGAAGCGTGTCCTTGAAGCCGAGGTCAGCACAGGGTCAAGCAGCTGCAGGGGTCGCCAGCAGTGTCTGTGTCTCCGTGCCCCAGGGCCTGGCCAATCAGCTGCGAGAGTTTATCGCCCGGAACCAGCTGTTCGTGCTGGGGGTGGTCGCCTCGTGTCACCAGCTCGTGCTGCACGCCTTGACCGGAAGCAGCGCAGTTCCACTGCTCTTTCCGCTCGACCTGCGCCTCATCTTCGCCAGCGCCAGCGACAACAGCAGCTGCTGCAACGACGTCCCCCTCATCGCTTTTATCGACGACGAGAAGTCGGAGTCGGGGAACTGCTCGTTGGCGAAGTTTGTGGTGGACAACACGCGGGCCATCCAGCGCAGCCTGACGCACGGCCTGGTGCCGCTTGGACTTCTCGACCCGGTAGCCAGTCGCGCCCTGGCGCATCTGGAGAGCTGCACGCACGGCATCGCCATCGCCAAGGCCAGCGATGAGCCCGATGTCGGCAATGGAGACGCGCACCGAATGCAGACACAGCCGGCTGCCTCGCGGAAGCCGTCAAAGACGAACGGTGGAGTGATCTCCAACCTTCACATCATGGAAACGGACCAGCTGGTGTGTCTGTCGGGCAGCCTCGAGACCGGCCTGTACATCGCGCACGATATCAGCAGAGGGCGAATGCAGCTCACTCTCGCCTACAGAATGCCAGTTGTCGACGGACGGACGGCGCGCCTCCTCCTCTATCTGCTGACGACTGTCCTCGACCTCCTCGTCACAGATCCGCGTGTCAGCGTCAGGAAGCTGAGTCGCCGTCTGCGAAGGACGAGGAGAGATTTGGAGCGAACTGTCGTGCCCTGGGGTCACAGCGCGCCCACCGCACGTGACCCTGGGGTCTACGTGGACTGAACGGTTGAGGTCGGACACCGAGAGATCAGCGCAGATGGAATCGGGAGATAGGGGGTTAATATCAAAAGTCGCACTGATTTCTTGGGAAAAAAATTTCGTATGTACTGCCTTCACAAAGGTGCATATATATATATATTTAAAAATCTCTCTCACCAGACGGTGCGTGCGCACGTGCGAGCGTGTTATCGAAATTTCGGCATTTACGCATGACAAAACTGTGTGCGTGCGTTAGTACTTGTGTGGTGCGTGCGCTATTGGAATGTTGGCAATTCCGCATAACCAAATGCACCTTTCCCCCTGTCTCCATAAGTAGTGCAACTCGGACACACACACACACATTAGCACAAGGTCATGCACTGAAGGTGACGGCGCGCGCTGTCCCACGCGCGTTCTTCGAAGTGACTGCGATCGCTGGATCAGCGGAATACATGGGTGTCCCGGGAGGGCTGTTACCGGCCGAGGGCAGTAAGGCAGCGTTGTCTCCCCTGCGCGCTGCGTGTTGTAACAGTTAAGCACGCCGCAACGGTGCGATGAGAGCGGCTTGGTTCCCTCGCCACAGTTCCTTGTCTTCTTGTCTTTTCAGCTTGCATTGCAGGGCTCCTCACAGACCTGTATCGTCATTCGCCGTATCCTCCAGACACTTCTGTTCTCGGATTGGCCACAGCCTTCACTGTCTTCCAACTATCGATTTTTCTTCTCACCCCACCCCCAACCGTTTTACAAACCCCTTCCCCTATACACGTGCTTAATGGCTGAGCACGCAAGCAGAAGGGAGGTCGAAATTCGCAGGACGTGTCCCTAACTCTAGTCTGATTCAGTTTATTGTACTCAGGAGAGTTCACTTTAGTGTAGTTTGGGCCAACGTATTTGTGACCGATGGGTGTATGTACAATTAGAGTAATCTATTTTATTCCTGATCCGTGGTTTAAGTACAGTTTGATGCAATTTATTTCATGGATTTGCTAGTTACTTGTGTAGACATTGCGAGTGACTTGTGTAGACATTGCTAGTCACGTGTGTAGACATTGCTAGTGACTTGTGTAGACATTGCTAATCACTTGTGTAGACATTGCGAGTGACTTGTGCAGACATTGCTAGTCACGTGTAGACATTGCTAGTTACTTGTGTAGACAATGCTAATCACTTGTGTAGACAATGCTAATCACTTGTGTAGACATTGCTAATCACTTGTGTAGACATTGCTAGTGACTTGTGTAGACATTGCTAGTGACTTGTGTAGACATTGCCAGCCACTTGTGTAGACATTGCTGGAACATTATTATTTTTCACGCACAAAGAAAACACACAAATGTTATGAGTAAATGCCAAAGCTTTTCGATGAACACAAAGATTCGGGGAGTGTGTGGGAAGTCCTGAAAAAAACCTTTAACAGCGTAATGACCATACTATGGTATGTCAGTAATGCTAACTATGCTTATTACAAAGGCAGTTAAAATAAAACTTATATAATCACTTATCTCAAAAGATTTTGTTGAGCACTCTGTTACACAACAATTTCTGCTTACAATAAATTTTTGGGGGGTTTGGGTGGGTGGGGGTGCAGTCACTTTATCATACCGCCTTCTTTAACGCAAGCCAGTTGAAGTTCTTGAAGGTGTTTCAGGAATTACAGCCAAGTTCCATGAACGCCTTGAGAAAATGTAGACCAGTTAGCTAGAGAGTATAACATAACATTTGACAGCATGATCTCATGTGGTTATCGCCATCCACGCTCGTGAGTGAGCGCTCTGTTTAGAAACGAGCGTGACTTCTGTGTACTGATATCTTGTAAAAGAAGAGAAAGCAGTCACCATGTGAGTGTATTCACCCGGCAAGTTATAATGCATTTACTAAGGAAACTTAAAACATCTTTGTCTTTGTGCCAGGTGTCCGACGACTGAGTAACGACATATTTCTTTCTTCCTTTCGTCCTTCCTTTGGCTTCACGATACAAATTCAAGTAAATATTTTCTAAAACACACATGACAGAATTTTAGCCCTGCAGCTGCCTTTCTCATCCCTGTCCACTGACCCTCTACTACGAATGTTCCACGCTCTGTGTGTGCGTGTGTGTGTGTGTGTGCGCGCGTTCCTCTACCGTCAGTCCGTCATGAGCAAGTACTGCCATTTTGGGACAGTGATGACATCACCAACAGTAGGCCCAACAAACGTTAGCACCGCCGCTTACCAAACTGGCCGGTTGGTTTGTGTGGGAGGCCCACATCGGCTCCGGATCAATAGCTAATCCACCCTGTCGTCCGTTTCCGCAGACCTGCAGTGACGTCAGTCTCTGGTCGGGAGGCCTGTTCGTCCATGAACACCCCTGCCATCCCCCCACCCCTTCCCTCAAGGCGTTACGCAAGCCACTTGTCGGTCAGCCTTGCGTGTTCCTGTCAGCCGCCACGCTGGCCTTATCGTCAGGGTCGTCTGCCTTGCCCTGAGCTCCCCAAACATGCACGTGACGGACGAGAAGCCCAGCCCGGGGTCACACACAGGTCGACATTTGCTCGTGACAGCTCTGATTACGACTGGAATGGGCTATCATAAAGCCGATACGTTCTGCAAGCTTGGAGCCCGTGAGGAATTTTTTTGTCTGCCATAGGGGTCCATAACTCCAGCCCGAGAAAGACAACTGGAGAAAAATGAGCGACAGATCAAAAGGCAGTCTGTATTCTGAAAATGGCCGAAAAATATGGGGATGACAAGAGAGATAATCTACTGACCAGCAGATCGCGGTAGGTAATTCTACATCCGCTTGAAATGAATCGTGGCAGCGACACCAAACCCCACGGCCATCACACGGGCTAGGTCTCATGCATTTCTTTCTCCTATTCACAACAGCTTCAGTTAGATGCGTGCGGTGGCCGCAGACCGGTGTACTGTCTCCAGAAAATTATGGCCTTTCGTCTGAGGCGCGTGCCGTGTGGCTCATTACTGCCCGAGACCGTAGCCAGCGCGGGTCCGAGCCGCCGTGTCCTGGATTACTGGAAGCTTGCAGTCACGCCATGCAGCGAGTGGCATACGCTGTCCCGCCGTCTTCTGTCCCTGCGCCGATGCCAGACGGACAGAAATCCTCCTCCCTGACAACGACAGCTGGCCCACTGCCTGCCATGGCGGGGCGACTTTGTGCGGCAACAGGCCGAAGAGAACCGGACCTGTGACGAGCCTCGGTGAAGCTGGGTCCACACACCAGCACACAGCCATTGATGTCTCGCCCACCCGCCCCGTCCCTCCTGAACCCCCTGCCCCCAGCGCCGTGTTGACGTGGTCCTGCCATGTTTTCTGCCTACCGCCGCTTGTCGCAGCTGGACACCAGCATCCACCTGGACATTCTGGTGAGTGTGGGGAGCAGCGCCCTCTGTCGTTTTTGCTCAGTCCTTATGGTGACTGACCCTTCTAGCCTGCTATTTACTAAATCCTTATGCTGATGGCTAGCTGTTTCTAATGTTCTAGCCTACTGCTTGCTCACTAAGTCTTTCTGGCGGTGGGAAGCAATTCTAGATTACAGTATGTTTGCCAAGTCCTTATAGAGGGGCCAGTGTATCTAGACTAATTTTTCTTATTCCTTATTCTAGATTTCAAGATTTCATTCGTTCTTTCTCGACCCCAGAGGGGCATGTAGAAGTCTTCTTGGAGATACAATACAATAGAGAGCACGAGCACGCACGCACGCACGCACGCACGCACGCACGCACGCACGCACGCACGCACGCACGCACCCACGCACGCACGCACGCACCCACGCACGCACGCACGCACGCACTATTATAGTTAGAATTACTAGTCCAGAAGGAAAACGTGTTGGCAGTCATCTCAAGTCTACTTCTCCATCGGAGATGATGTATTTGGGACTGTTGAGCAGCTTTTCTTTTCTGATGAAAATAGTAAAACTTTTCTGCATTTGGTTTAATAAAATAATAGTTGGGAAGCCGTTTATTTCTAACGTCTGAAAAATATGGACAAATGGACAAATTATGAATCTTATCGCCTATATCCTTCAAGCCATATTTTGCGCAGATTCTTTCAGCTCTCGGAACGTTGTTATACCTCAGCCTGTTTGCCAGTAACACGTTGTTCATTGTTCGAAATTTAAGTAATTTAAATGCATAATTGCGAGGCAAAACATAGAGAGGTGGATCTTGTCCGAAGTGCTGTTTGTACATACAGTAATTCGTGAAAACTTCATCATTGTGGACATGCGCATACCATTTTTCAAAAACTCATCCTTCAAACAGATTTTTACTTTTTCTTTAAACCACTGTATGGTAACATTTAGTTTGCTTTGATTCAACCAAAAGCCACTTAATTCGATTGCATTTAAGGTATTTTCAGTACAGTTTATGATGATAGGAAGCAATTCTAGATTGCAGTATGTTTGCAAGTCCTTATAGAGGGGGTAGTATTTTTAGTACTTATTGAGGGAGGGGGTAATATAGCTTTCTCAACTACTGTATGTTTGGTAGGTCCTTATGGAGGAGACTGGCTTTCTAGACTACTGTATGTTTGGTAAGCTCATATGGCGTTGACTAGTTTTTCCTGCTGTATACCGTTTTGTGCCTCAGTGTTCTGGCACAGTCTAACCCATCGTACGCTTTTCCCCCTTGAATGCCTGGTCATCGTTTCGAAACTGTGGACATGGCCCCGACAAATTCCGGTCCATGTGACCCCACTTCGACTTTGCCCTTTCATTGTTTTATTCTCAAAACTTTTTCCGCTCTGTGATCCTTATCCTTTGGAGTTCGACTGCCAGTGGCCTGTCCCGCCTTGTGCCCCTGACCTCTAATGACACCCGTTTTTAAAGATGTACCATGGTCAAAGACAAATGCCCACTGTGGCATGTCTATTTTTGCGTGTCCTTGATATTTTTTCTTGGAGGGGGGGAGGGGTAGGGATGTGTGATCGCTAACTTTGAGTCACATTCAGCATTTAAATCCGTGCTCGCTGACCTTGGTACGTTTGTGATTAGCAGAACTCTGTCGGTAATAGGGAGCAAAACTCTTTCCCACTAGGGTCTGGGTGGTGTTACTAGATTTCGATTGCAGCGCCGCTGTCAAAGACAGTTAGCTGTGAGGAGTCATTGCCCACCACAGAATGTTTGAATCCCTGGAATATTTGCCCATTTGGTTCCTAATCACCTGGCATTATGGGAACTTGTTTTGACAAACACGGCAGTTAACTACAATAATCATGGGGGAGGAGAAAAGAGGAAAAGAGTCTTAAATGTACTTGTTTTTTGGAAACCGTACTCATTGAGGATTACGAAGAAATGTTGCTCTTAGGAGCGACATTTTATGAAAGCTGAATGGGAGTTCCTGATATTCAATTACTTTTCCCGAAAGCAGCAACAAACTTCCACCGTCACTGCGCATGTCTTCTTACGCGCGAAGAACTCCCCTGTATGTGTTAGGTACCAGCACCAGGGACAGACATTTTCTGTTACCTTTCGCTTTTTAACTCTGCCAACACGACGCCAAAGAGGGAATCGGTAGTTTTATCTCCTCTATTCGGAGTTCCGTCAACATAGATTCACACACAGATCAAACACAATTACATCTCCCTAAAGGTCCCCAAAGTAGGTAATTTTTTTCAGTCACGTCTATTTGTTTTACAGTGACCAGCTACCTGGAGACAACTTCAGATAAGTCAACAGACATTTCCAGGATGACACAGATGACGCAGCTGACACAGATGACATTATACTTTAGAGGAAGACAGACGAGAAACGAACTTCCAAAGATCAAAACTTGAAACAGTATTTCTTATTTCCCTCTGGTTATTCTCTTTCAGTTACAATACAAAGTCACGACCAAGGCATATGCACACGTATTCAAAAATGGTGTCTGCACAGCTGTCACAGACACGTGTGCATGACCGTCACAAAACGTGCATGACTGTCACAGCGCGTGCATGACTGTCAGAACACGTGCACAACTGTCACGGACACGAGACAAGTGTGCATGACTGTCACAGACACGTGTGCATGACTGTCACAGACACGTGTGCATGAGTGTCACAACACGTGCACAACTGTCACAGACAGCTGTGCATGACTGTCACAACACGTGCATGACTGTCACAGCCACATCACTCGCCGTGCTTAGATTTTCTCAACGCCAGGATACACAACACCGTCAACGCCAGGATACACACCACCACCAACGCCAGGATACACACCACCGCCAACGCCAGGATACACACCACCGTCAACGCCAGGATACACACCACCGTCAACGCCAGGATACACACCACCGTCAACGCCAGGATACACAACACCATCAACGCCAGGATACACAACACCGTCAACGCCAGGATACACACCACCGTCAACGCCAGGATACACACCACCGTCAACGCCAGGATACACACCACCGTCAACGCCAGGATACACAACACCGTCAACGCCGTAAAAAACTAAAGAGAGGAACTCCCCTGGGTTTACTGAAAAAACCCCACGACACCCTAAGTATGACACTCTCACTCCACACGGCACTCACTGTAGATAGAAAATTCAGGCTGAATGCAAACAGCAACTCCAGTATCTTGTACGTCTGCTCTGTTCTGTGTTAGGATTCGACTGTTGGATTGGCTGTATTCTGTGACACCAAGACAAAGTCCTTTGCTTGCATGTGGGACATAAAGTATTATTGTATTGTATTGTATCCCAACCCAAAGCGAGGATTAGACCACACATTACAATTCCAATAAACCACACAGCTGGAGCAAGTCATTGCATCTCAATGAGCACATTTATTTCAGACATACTTTGATCAAACTCCTTAATACACACTCACCCATTCAAGCAATCGCCCTCACCTCACGACAAAGGAAAAAGAATCTCTTGGCTGGATACTTCCGTCATCTAAGTTCTTCATCATGTAAAAAATACCCCCACACAGGATTCTAAGATAAGCTTCTCCATAAGCTAAATTAAAGTCTCTTAGAAAAAATGCACACCACTTTCACTTTGTCAACACCAGCCTTTCCATCCTAATAAATTCAAGACATATTACACCTTTAACACCACACAGTCTAGTTTTAGTAATAAACAGAAAGGCTATCGCCAGCTTAATAGCCTTTGTTTACTTTCTACTTTCTTTCGTAGGAATTGTGACTGCTGTCATCAATGTTTCTTTTCATAAATACTGTTGTCAAAATTACTAGTTAACGCACTTCCAATGTATGAATGTCACTGCTACCCACAGACGTTTCGAGTCTTATCATTAACTGTTCTCCGCTTTAGCAAAATGTCTTTTAAAAGTACTGGGCAAGGTTACTGCTCAAACTTGTACAATGTCATGACAACATAAGACTGGAAAATTACACATTTCCCGCCCTCCGCTATCGGTTCGCGACCGTTGTTGGAAACCATAGTTTGTCACGTGATCGCGATCGGTTTAGGTTTAACCAGCCGCCATGAATACAGCTCCAGATGACTTCCGATCCGAAATCCTTTTTACACTGCCGGTTGTGAACAACCACCAAAGCTTCAAATCAAGCGACAACAGTTCAACCTTGTTTGCTGCAATGTTTCTAGACAGTGAAATCGCAAAAAGCTTTCAGTGTGGGGACACCAAGACCAGATATTTGGCCACATTTGGACTTCACTTTTTTCTAAGAGTGAGGTCGGAACATGAGCATGTTCTTCTCTTTGATGAGAGTTTGATGGGTATCGGTTGCTGTGGAGGGATAAAGTCACTGGCCAGTTAGAACTCTGCCAAGATTGACTAAGTACTGGAAAAGTCCTTGAATTTCTCTTTCTAAGAAAATCAGGACAAGAGCCCGACTTGCGTCACCCGACTTCACGGGTGAAAACGCACACGATGAGCAGGAATTGTCCGTCTTCAGCACAAGGACGGCAAGTCCAGCCGTCACACACGCCCACACTTGTGAGACCGACTTGCCGATGGTCGCACAGCTAACACATTACTAGTCCATCCTTTGACTGCATGTTCTACACCCTGGCTGGTCCAGACAGGGACGAACAGAACAAAGTCTTCCTACCAGAATGACTGACAGCTAGGTGTGCACTTCGGAACAGTAGCTCACAGATATTTTCCATGTTATAAGGCTAGAGTCACGAGCGAGACCGCTAACAATCTGTGTAGCTATGCTACACGACACGCGCACTCTCTTTTCTCATTCACGATGTGGAACAGGATTATCGCAGATGCCACATCTCACAGCTAGATGTCACAATGGCGTCCAGGCTCCTCTCTCTCTGACTGGCAAGAGTCAGGCCCTCCGTGTTGCTCCGTCGCTCGTCCGCTGTTGAGGTCAGCGGCAGTAACTGCCCCTCGGTGTCCACGTCGTATATGGCCCGTGATGACCCCTCCGGGGGACTTGTTGTTCGTGGCAATGTGAGTTGGTTGGTTGGTTGGTTGGTTGGTTGGTTGGTTGGTTGGTTGGTTGGTTGGTTGGTTGGTTGGTTGGTTGGTTGGTTGGTTGGTTGGTTGGTTGGTTAGCGGGACAGTGCTTCCATCTCGCGTTGACTTCGCACTATGGGATATGGGGTCCTATTACTAAGCTCTGCACTGAAAGCCCCATGAGACTGATGGCTGCAGTAAGATGGTCAGTGCGGACATGCAATTTTAATGTGCGGGCAAATGGTCGAACGGAGTTTGCACAATGTTTAACTAAAGGAAATAATCCTTGGCCACATCTGGATTCGAACCTTCCACCTGCTAGTCCGCAGCTCTACCAGCTGAGCTATCCAGGCCCCTTACAATGTGAGTTGCAGTTTGTTTTGGGGAAAGTGCTTCCAACTGTCGGTGATTTCCCACTATAGGGGTGAGGGGAAGGTGGTGATTGGGTCTGGGGGCGTGCTCTGACGTCGGCGGCCAAGCTGGTGGTGGTGGAGGCTGTTGGTGTCCTGGCTGCTATGGTTTGGTGTTGTCGCTGTCCCTGTTGGCTGTTTCCTACTGACCTATCCTTATAGTCTACTTTTTGGTTAGGGTTAAATTTCCCTCCCTTTTTAAATGACGCTTTGATTTTGAATTTAAAAAAAATTATTTTTAGATGTGTCTTGCATCAGGATGGCTATTTACTACCTGGACTGTAAGCTCAAGTATGTGCTGCCATAGATCTTTGGGTGGGTTAAGAGTTGATTTCAAATTTAGTCTTAGTTTATGTTTGTTTAGTTCTTCTTTAAGGTTTCCCCTTTCTTTGTTATTTAGGTTGCACTCTAACAGTACGTGCGATGTGTTAAGCTTATCACCACAGCTACAACTTAGTGGATTTGTGTACATCATGTGGTATTCGCCATTTAATCTCATTCTGCTTATTCTTGCCTGGTTTGTTCTAGTAGATTTCAATAATATTAAACTGTTATTCGGTAGTTCTTCTATTTCCTTTCTTGTTCCTTTAACTTCTTTTTGTAGTTCTCATCCCATCTTAGTTTGATTGTTTGTTTAATAGCTATTTTCCTTTCTTCTGCTGAAATAGGCGTGTTTATTTGGATAGTCCTTATGTACAATGTACAATGTGAGGGGGAATGTCGCCGCCTTTATGCCTGGCAGGGGGCTCATTCTACAATCAGGTGCGAGCCTACTGGAGGGCAGCTGACGTGTGGCCCATCCGTTCCAGATGACTGGTGCGACTGCCCGTTCAGCTGTGGGGGCGACCACCTCCCTCTGGAAGGCACCATGTCGTGCTGGATTCCGGTGGCTGGTTCAATAGCTGAAGACAGTAGTCTATCAAGCCGCAACAACGTGGGGGTTCAGAGCCTGTGACTAACTCATGGCAAGCATAAAATGCAAGTGAAACACGTCATAAAATAACTGCTAGGAGAACAAAATGTTAGGAGTGAACAAGAATCTGACGTCTGCTAGCAGCGGGGTGGGGTGTTGGAGGGGGGGGATCACACGATTTGAGCCCGACTTGAGCGAACGCATCGAGAACGCAAAAACCACGGGATACGGGGAACAAGCAAAAATCCAAAGACTTCCGCTGCAGGCAGGATGGGTTCACACGGTGCACAACCTTAAGAGTGCGTCTCGATATCCGTGAGAAATTTTGTATGCGGGAAACAAGTCATCCCCAGTCGGCGGGACGCCAAATTCTTCTCCCCAGCCGAGTTCTACCTTTCATCCCGTTTATTGCAAAGAAACAGACGAACTTATACACGAAAAAGAAAGCTAATAGTTACCCCTAGCCCCCTCCCCACCCCACCCCACCCCACCCCCATAGAAAGCTAGCTACCATGGGTTTCGAACCTGCGACATAACCGTGAAACCCAGTGCCTTTACTTTCAGCTATCGATCACCACGGATTGGCAACTTCACTGTAACTATAAAAAGCGATGATGTGTAGAGGTCATGGCTTGACCTTTAATTATCTGATGCTGTGGTTAATAACCGTGCAGCAGAGGGCTGAGTGTCGTAACAACTTGGTCAAACAAATGATTGGTCTTACTGATTGCGTTTCATTCTGAAGCGACTTGGAGAAGCACAGCATTGGCTGAACACTGGTCACTCTTGTTTTGTTAACTTCTCATGATTTCGTAGGAGATCTGTTTCACACATCGCCTGACAGAGCGGGATCGAGTCTGGCTCCTGCATCACCAAGCAGTTCTGACCTCCTTGTAAGTCTGCGGTGAATCATGCCAGGTGAGGATGACGGGGAGTAGGGTAGTTACCTCAAGAATTCTGCCAGTCCCCCCTTTCCTACCCCCCCCCCCCACTGAGCTCCGCCTCCTCAGGCGACCGTGCTGCTACTGCTGTGGTGCACCTCGCTGTCTACACACCTACTGCTTAGCCAGCGACGCACACGTGCACACAGATGCGAAGACAAGCTTACGTCATCCAATAATATACAGTTGAGCGTGAGAGGGAGAGAGAGGTTCTGGATACAAAATTAAACTGAAGAATCACCATTTCATCTCACAAAAAGTAGACATGACCGCGTCTCTCCATCCGACCTCTGGCCCTTACCATGCCACAGGTGCACTCTAAATTTCTTGTAACACCATCACATGTAAAAAGTGTTAAAGTGGGTGCAAAATATGTGCTGGGTGTGTAAATAATATGTGAGAAGGGTGTTACATGTGTTGTAACACCCCCTGCTTGACTGAACCCTTGCTGCTGGCACACACTTGGAGCATTATAACACCATTTATACATTTTCTGGCCATTTGAACACTTTCGACAACACAGGCCAGAACACGTTTTACACTAGCTTAGAACCAGCACGTGTAAATCGTTCTAGATCAATGTAAAATGCGTTCAGTTTCTGTAACAAAATAAGTGTTCTAACTTGAACGCTTCTTGTTTACAGTATGTTGGTGCGCTGATACACGGAAGTGTTATTGTGTATTATATTACAGTATATTGTGTAATTTTTTAAAGCACAGTATTCTGCAACTGCTGCTATGCTGTGCGCATGACATTCCCGCGGAGGAAGAGCTGGCTTGGTAATGAAGGGTCCCGGATGTCGGCCTCCCTCTTCTCCTGCCATTATGGCGATCTTAACAGCTGATGTGTTGTTTCCACGTGACTGCGTCCCACAGGGGAGCGTCACGCAGGGGAGATAAGCAGTAGTCGACATTCTCTTGTGGAACTGGTGCCAGGAGTCTGGTTCCGTGGCGCGCAAGGGGCGTGACGTCACAAATTGTTGGCAGCCGGGCTGACGCTTGCTCTGCTGTGCGTGTCAGCGGCGTGTGAGCACACGGGCTGAGTTATGACGCACACCTCAGACACGTTGTGAGCACCTGACACTTGCTGGTGATCGCTTTCTCAGAGTGTGTCTAGGTGCTAATCACACAGCTTCTGTACTTAGGACGCGAGTTCTGGTGTCAAAGAATTCTGTTTAATGGGGATTGATTCTGACGAACGATCGTTTGTCAACGAGCAATAATTGACGTGATTTAATTGATCCTCAAAATGAACGTCTGTAACAGCTGACTTTTTCCAGCTACTTAACTGTCAGTGCTTGTATGCAAGGATCCTGCTGTCACCATTTGTCTGCATCCTGCTGTCACAGCTTTTCTGGATCCTGCTGTCACTACTTGTCTGTGAGGATCCTGCTGTCACTATACTTGTCTGGATTCTGCTGTCGCTGGTTTTCTGTGAGAAACCATCTGTCACGGCGTGTCTGCAAAGATCCCACTGTCGTGGCTTGTCGGTAAGGATCTAGCGGCAAGAATACAGCTGTCACGGATTGCCCCAATTACTGGGACTTTTGGTCAGGGTTTTTGTCGGGATTGTAACATACTGTGGCCCTGACAATAACTGCCGTCAGCAATGAAACTAAGAGTTATTCCGATGCCGCAATAAGTGTGTTCAGTTAGGAACTTCGACGGGCTACCAGTGAAACAGACCCACAGTTGGTTGAGGACAAGGCAACTTGTTTGAGTCTGACCCCAAACAACCTTTTTAAGCTTAGCAGACCCATTGACTTCGTAGCTTGTACAAAGCTGTAGCCTGCAGAAAAAGAAACAAAGGGGTTCCACACTTCGTTCCAGTTGACAACATCAATGGCTGTGGAACTTCCCCAAGCGTCGGGTTCTGTTGTCCAACAAATATGGCGGAAGGCGGGGCTGGACGTCAATAGCGTCAGAAGGCTCTTCCGGAAGGCGATCTACAAATCAACAACCCTGGAAAGACCCAAACCAGACCTGTGAACGTGGTGTTAAACGATGCATTTATGTCTGTGCTGAGCGTCTTCGTAAAACGCAAGCCTTTCTGTACAACAGGAAGGGAATTTAGATGTCATCCACACTATAACATATAAAGGCTTGATCTGCTTTGTCTTGGAAGAAAGTCCGTTTCATGCAACTGCCTTCCTAAAGTGCCATGAGAAAGTACGTCTTTAGCATGGCGAATATTCCTTCAGCTTATGAGGCCGTGTATTGACACTTGAGCGCTATGACACGCACTGATGTGAATTAACAGTTTCAGCCTGTACTCTGGTCACACCGTCCAAGATCTGCGTATTTTTAACTGAACTGTCTATGGCTATATTTTCCTCTCCACGCATGCGCACCTAGCTCGACTGATGGGGAAGCTACTGAGAGATTACTAAAGCGTGACACAGCTAGACACACTCTGACACAGCTGGACTCTCTCCGACAAAGTTGCACATAATCTGACACAGTTGAACTCTCTCTAAAACAGCTGGACACACGCTGACACAGCAGGACTCTGAAACACTCTGCCACAATTGGACACAATTGAAGTTTGACGTTTGGCACGCGCCAGGCCAGCAGTGGAAGGGTGGGGTGGCAGACAGTAAGCAGCATGGCTCAAGCATGGTCCCTGGGGCTTTTGCCTGGCCAGAATGGGCAGAGAATGTACAGAACAATTATGCCAAATTCTCGGCCGCGGCTCCACTGGAAACATTTCCTGAAAGTGGTGTAAGCACAGAACATGTGAACGCTCTATTTGGGCCACGGCTTCCGTAGGTCGACAGCTTTGTTCCCCCGCGAGGAGCAGCAGCAGCTTCAAACAGCCTTGCTTTTTGTCGCGCGCCGTGCTGTGCAATGTGTTAATATATTCGTGAGTAAATATTAAATAGTATTATGTACAGAAATGTGTCGCGCGCCGTGCCGTGCACTGTGTTAAAGTTCGTAAGTAAAGAGTGTGCACAGAAGCCGCCTACAGAACATACTACTACATTATTTTGAAAACATTATGTCGAGTTGCTTGAATGATGCGAACCGGAGCTAATAATTACATCTCTCGCGATGTTCCTTCGTCTCCTGATGTGAAGAAAGACTTGATGGATCGCTCATCGATGACGTGGAGGAATATGCTTGTGGTGTGTGGAGGCCAGCTGTCCGGCAGTCCTTGTAGAGGTGGGTTAAGCCACGTGACTCTTCGTTACCAGATGACTTGCTGCCTACAGTCACACGACAGAAAGAAAAATATAAACATCTTGATTTTTTTCTAAATGAGTTGAAATGCTCTGTGCCTAGGAATGAGCTGTTTAGGACTCTGTATCTGTCCCTACTAGCGTTATCTATTCGAATCCTGTTTCTGGCACACGGATTTTTCTGTGCATGTGGCACCCATTTACAGAACAGGCCGTTGGAGTTCCTCCCTTCCTTGTCCTCCAGCACTCTCCAGCACCCTTCATCACCCTCTCTCCTCCTGCTGGTGTCATGAGACAGTCTTGGTTCCTGACAATATCAAACAACAAACGTTACACCTACCCATACACAGAACACATTTACTCATTCATCTACATGAAACCAACGCCACTCGCTAGCTCGCTCGATTGCTTGTTCACTCGTGTAGTCTGCAAATACTCGAAATTCACCTTGTTCCCTGGGCTAATGCCAGATCACTAGATCGAGAACCTAACGCCATATTTGGTGAGTTTGAGGACGTCCGTACACAGAGAACCTAACGCCATATTTGGTGAGTTTGAGGACGTCCGTACACAGAGAACCTCACGCCATATTTGGTGAGTTTGAGAACGTCTGTACACAGAGAACCTAACGCCATATTTGGTGAGTTTGAGGACGTCCGTACACAGAGAACCTAACGCCATATTTGGTGAGTTTGAGGACGTTCGTACACAGAGAACTAACGCTATATTTGGTGAGTTTGAGGACGTCTGTACACAGAGAACCTAACGCCATATTTGGTGAGTTTGAGTAAAGAAGTCAGAAGTAGACGCAGGAAACAGTGAGTACCACTGCGCCCACGAGGATCCATGATTACAAAATACTGCCGTCCAGTTCAACTGGGTGTGTGAATTATTTACAATGAGAAGTGCAAAGAGCACAGCTGAATGAACAAGGGAAGGGTCGTCTAGCCGTACATGAAGTTTGCAACTGGAAGTCCTTAGTTTTGATCACAGCTTTTTCAAGGAGGACACAGTACACACAAAATTTCAAACAACCAGCAGTGCAAGAAATGTCTACAGGTTCAACCTATCACAAGAACTGTGACTGCTTGATGTAAATGTGTTTTGCGAAGTGCGACCACTGGCCGGACAAAAATCTTCTGTAAAACAACAAAAAAAAAAACTGATAATAAAACACCTAGGACTGCACCCTGAAACTGTTTTTGTCGGCTCATTTAACTACTTTTTTAAATCGCGTTGGCTTCAGTTCGCTTAGCGCGAAGCAGACGTTTCTGGAATCATTTTCAATTATCAAAACCAAATTCAGTACTTGGACATTTGGCGATTTCCATGGAGACCCGCTTGCATTTGTCAAATAGCGACGTTCGACACTTAACGCCAGTCAAGGCCAAGGTCCCGCAGGGGGGGGGGGGAAACTCGGCTGTAACCGCAAACTGCAAAGCGTCCAGTAGCCTGTCACGAGTCCAGTAGCCTGTCACGAGTCTTGGCTTGTGGGCTGCAGACAGCGCCCTGTGAAATCTTTGTGACGTCACTGCGGGCTGGTGCAGTCCAGGCTGCCGTTAGCAGCAGACTTGAAGAGCTCTCCACGTGTTCCGCCACGTGAAACCACCAAAGCTCTGTGTGCCGAGAAGGACGCAGAGTGGTAGGACGGGACAAATGGCAGAGACAGTTTTGGAGACGTTATTGCACAAAAAACAAAGTTATGGAAGGGAGCCATCGCCTCGAGGTAGATATGTGTCGCTTTGTGTCGATGGCGCCTTGCTGCTGAGAAAGTGATAAATTTACTTCGCTGTGAACGACGAACATTCAAAATGTTCCGGTGAACATGAAACGTGCCTTCAGAGGCTCTGGCCAGCGCTCGTTTTCTCCCTTTCTGTGTTTATATAGTATCTACATATATAGGCCTACATAAATATTACAAGCCAGACCTGAAGTACTGGGACTACGCCATCATTACGAGTCACCTGTAATTCTGAACCATCCCCAGATCAAATGGCGGCGACATAAATTGCGCACCTGTTTGACTGCCTGTGGTCTCTTTCAGCTTGCAAACCACAACCCATCTTCAGCGTTTGTTAGTTTCTGAACGTGCGTCAGTTCCCATGTCCTTCCCAAGTGGAAACATGCTTACGACATAGTCAAGGAAAGTGAGAGACGTGGGAACATATCAAGGGTCTTTAAGAGTAATGTGCTTTTACCCGGGTGCCATGTCTGCAGGAAAGGGTAGATAACCCGTGATTAGAGTGCAGAACAAATTTCCCAAGCAAACCTGCGGCACGTGAGCCGCGTCATGCAGCAGCCAGAGGAATGAAGTGTCCGTCATCAAGGCCAAGCCACCAACAACCATCCGCCGTGCGACTGTACGACATCGTGACGGATCGCGTGGGATGTAGGGAGCACGAGCTTCACGCGCCGGCACGCGCACGGACTGCACGCTGACAGGCGCGTCTTGCGGGAGGCGCTGGACCCGGGGCCTGGGAGACCTGACAACAATGACAATGACGCATGTGGTCAACAAGTGCTCCCCCCAGTTAGCGTCCGAGGCCCACCTCCGCTACAAGCGCTCCCTCACTCTGTGTCTTACGGACGCCTCCTGCACAAATGAAGTGGTTCGTCTCGGTTCTGAGCACGACGTGTGGACTTTTTACTCACACGCGCATTTCCTCACAGGCGCCGTGTGACAGGAAGGAATCTCGGCCAAGACTTGTTGCCAAAGTCGACAGACGGTGACTACTGGCAGATCGGCGGTGAGCTACAGAGCTGTAAGCAAGTCGGGGAACTGTGTCACAGGGTACAGAGAGGAGAGGGGAAATTCCCAGATGTTTCCGAGCGGCCTGTCCGGAGTACGGCTGCTTTGCTGGGTAGGGTTCTAGAACAACGGCGATGATGTGCAGCGTGATCAGACGTGGCGAGAGCCACGACAGGACGAGACGATGACGACGATAAAATCGTCGTGAGCGGGCATCAGCCATGTTCGTGTCGGCCACCCACTCGTCCGTGTCCTGCCACACCGCGGACTGTCTGCAGGTGAGCTCCGGACCCCGACAACCACGACAGACGTTGCCGCAGCTGTTGCTGGTGGTGATAACGACATGAAAGACAACGATGATGACGATGACAACGAAAGTATTGACGTGTTTTGTATGCCTTGATGATATCTAAACGATTAATGCGCATTGAAATATCAATTTGACAGACTCACTGTGTTCCGACGAAAATCAGTGAGATAACAACAGCAACGATTATTGGTACCGCACGAATGAGGTCAGAAATGGATCTCTTAATGTCTTACCAAAAATATAGGAAGCAGGTAAACGCTAATGCTTGTGTGAAGAACAAAATAAAATGGTCTTCAAAGACTTTGTAAACTCCGGCACATAATTAAAAGTGTTCAGCAACAGCGAGGGTCCGTTGACAATCGATGCCTTGTACACACATCGCCAGATAGCCTTATATAGTCATTTGCTTTGAGACACTCACTGGCCGACGACTTGATGAAGTTACCAGAATATGCTGATCGTTTGATAAAGTAAATTTTCAGAAACTTCATCTAGACCGCGTTTTTTTTTTTTGCCTATGGGTAAACAGGCTTAACTACGGGTGGAGCTCGGGACTGTTTAAGTGCGACCCAGTGTTGAGTGAGCGGCGCACAGCCACATGCTCAGGCAGCGGGGAGAGAACGTCACACCCTAGAGACGTGGCAGAGGTCCAGTAAAGTGACGTAGAGGTTCGCCGTCGTGCAGGATGCTGGATGATGGAACGCTGCTGATTCTTGACTCTACACCCCGCTCCCGCTTCTCTCTCCCTCCGTCCCTCCATCGCTGTCTCCCCTGCCCCTCCCACAACCCTTGGCGTTGGTCCAGTTTTGCCCATTCGCCAAGCCTTTGTCTCAGCCAGTAGTTTAACCCGCTCGTTGGCCAGTGGACCCTAGGGATAGAAGGGGACGTGTGGTGGCTCTGCGCGCCTTGTGTAAGATTGATTGGCTGGAGGCAAGGCTGGCCTCTGCACGCGCCTGTTGCTCCCAGTGCTAGGCAAATTACAGGTGATATTCACCATCGTCTCCCGCTTCCGGCATTTATTTGGATTGGAGGAGCCGTTACACATGCGGCCGCGAGATAATGAGTGGAGTCTCCATCGTCTTCTATGGATACCGACATACTGGATGAAATTTCTGTCAGCCTCCGTACCCACCTTCTCTCCAAACCCTTGTCTCTCTTTCATCTCTATCATCTCTTTTACTGCCTTTCTCATCTCTTTCATCTCATCGCGCTCAGAAACGATACTTCCCTGATGTGTGCGTTTGCGCACAGAGGACGGGCAGCTACACCGCCCCTCCATGCCAGGCTGGAGCGTTTGGTGTCATGCGTGTTCCGGCGCCCACTGTGTCCAGACGACTTCGGAAATAGCATGAAAACCCCCAGCATTGATGCCAGATCCACAGCAACAGATAAGCCAGCAGCACTCGGTATCAGGGGATGTTGATGGACAGACACACTATAGCCATTAAGTACAGTGCGCTCAAAACTAGCCTCACCTACCCAGGACAGTCTGACAGCTGCAATGCACTGCGCGCACATGCACGCTTGTACTTGGATCACAGTATCGACAGTCACGCATACGTTAGCAGAGTAGTACATTGAAGTACATTAAAGTACATTAAAGTACCTCTTTGCCTCACCCACGTACGCATTCTGATCGCCACAGATGCACAGGTCAGTCACATACATCTTCATAAAATGCCGACAGACGTACACTCGCAGGTCATTACACATCACAGTCGCACATACATCTACACAGACTCCCCCCCCCCACCACACACACACGCGGGCACGCAGATCATAAGGGGCAGTCCCACTCATGTCCGCACAGACGCATCGTTTGATCTGCGAGCACCCAGGGGAATGATCTGGGAGCCTGCTTCACTCAACACGAGAAGGTCTCTACCACTCGATAGCGAATGGCTGAATATTCTGGGGGGGGGGGGGTGTCTGAGACGAGAACTCTATCGCAAGACGTAAAACAGAAGAGAGAAATGGACGGCAGGAACAAACACGTCGCTTGCACACAAACATCTGCCTCGCTGTTGCTAATGCAGGCTCAAGGAGTATCTCATCACCTTTGCTAGATACTACAGTAGATCACCTTTGCTAAACATTACCTTATGCCATTAGCAAGACGGTAGATCACCTTTGTCATTACCTTACCCCATTAGCAACACGATGGATCACCTTTGCTAAATATTAACTTATGAGATTAGAACTACTGTAGATCACCTTTGTTAGATGTTACCTTATGACATTAGCATGACGATAGATCACCTTTGCTAAATATTACCTTATTTTTTCGCACTACGGTAGATCACCTTTGTTAGATATTACCTTATGTTGGCGCTATGGTAGATCAGGTTTCCGGGATATTACTTTGTCATTACCACTACAGTAGATCACCTTTGCTAACCATTACCTTACGCCATTAGCACTACGGTAGATCGCCTCTGTTAGATGTTACCTTATTTCGTTGGCGCTATGGTAGATCAGGTTTCTAGGATATTACTTAATGCCATTAGCACTACAGTAGATCAGCTAGGGCCTGGTTAGCTCAGTTGGTAGAGGTGCAGACTAGCAGATGGAAAGTTGCTGGTTCGAATCCAGGTGTGGCAAAGGATTATTTCCTGGAGTTGCACATTGTCCAAACTTCATTCGCCATCTCCCCGCACATTAAACTGCCTGTCCGCACTGACCGTTTTACTGGTGCTATCAGTCTGCTGGTTCAGCGCATAGCTTAGTAATAGGACCCCATAGTGCGAAATCACCGCAAGGTGGAAGCACTGTCCCTTTAAATAATTAACCAACCATTAGATCAGCTTTGATAAACATTACCTTATGCCATTAGCACGACCGTAGATACCTTTGCTAAACATTACCGTATGACATTAGCACTACTGTAGATCATCTTTGTTATTACCTTACCCCATTAGCAACACGGTGGGTCACCTTCGCTAAATATTACCCTATGACATTAGCACTACTGTAGATCACCTTTGTTAGATATTACCTTATGTCGTTGGCACTATATACTATATTATTTAATGCCATTAGCACTACAGTAGATCACCTTTGATAAACATTAACTTATGGCATTAGCACCACGGTAGATCAGCTTTAATAAAAATTACCTTATGACATTAGCATGGGGGTAGATCACCTCTGCTAGATATAAACTTATGACATTAGCATGGGTAGATCACCTCTGCTAGATATAAACTTATGACATTAGCATGGGGTAGATCACCTGTGTTAGATATCGCCTATTGTCGTTGGTGCTAAGGTAGATCAGGTTTGTTATCACCTTAGCCCTCAGCTCTGTTGTGGACACTGTCGCACCTCATCCTTTGTGCTAGACACGACCTTGTACCTCTTTGGTTTGGCAGGACAATTCTGTCAATCCTGATTGTCTGTTGTAACGTATGAAGTTTGCATATCCTGCAGAGATACAAGCCAGTATTGTAATAGGTAAATAAATGTTACCTTTTATTGATACGCACCCCTTGTACAAACCTTGTTTCTCATTACCAGTGGGGCCTCCTGTTTGCCTTGTGGCTTAGGTGTTTCTACCGTGAGGCTAAACAGACAGGTAGTAGCAGGCTTCCAGCTACTTTCCTCGGTGCTTATACATATTACACAGAAGCCATAATGAACTAGGATCCTCCCTCTGTTGTGTAGTTCAACATATTACACAGGAGCCATAATGAACTAGGATCCTCCCTCTGTTGTGTAGTTCAACATATTACACAGAAGCCATAATGAACTAGGATCCTCCCTCTGTTGTGTAGCTTAAAGCATTTTAAGAATTCCGTCAGCAGTGCGTCAATGCATGAACACATCTGCGTGCAGGTGCCTTCCGTTATCTGGGTTGTGCACTGACAATCACTGCGGCCACAGCTTTAGAGAGTGCAGTGTCTCTAGACCGCCATAGGTTCAAACACTTGCTCGGTCTGTCTCCTCGCTCATTCTACCTCTCTTTTCCCCTCTCTCTCCCACATAATGCTCACACACACACACACACGCACAAGCACTCGCATACATGGACGAGAGCACGTGCGCACTCAGTTTAACACAGGTCCATGCATGCTCGCGATTGTCACCTTCGCAAGGTAACCATGGAAACAGACAGCTTCATCTTAAGTGTTGGCTGCATCAATTTAGCAATGGCTCACCTGGACTACCTCTCAGGTGTTTTTTTTTCCTCCCGAAGTACGTCTCGGGCAGCAGACAACAAAGGGCACATAATTCCAAATTAATTTTGTTGCAAACTACATTGGAAAACGTTTTAGTAGTCAGGCTTTGGTTGTAGCTTTAGCGGTTCGCTTGCTGGCGACAGAGAACTCAAAAACTGTAAGCAGCACTCTTGTAGTGAAGGTCCAACCACAGCCATCAGAAGTTTATCTGTATTTACAAGAGTTTCATCAGAAGTTTATCTGTATTTACAAGAGTTTCATCCGAAGTTTATCTGTATTTACAAGAGTTTCATCTCGATATCATGAAGCAGACATTGTTGTCAGTATGTATGCATAATATTGTCAAAAATCCGGCTGTATATAGATATGCGGACAAATGTGCAATTGGAAGTATTGCTCAGTTGAACAGCGCAAACGATTTGTGGGTACACACGAACATTGCAGGTTAAAGTGTTGCCGAGTTGCTAAGTTTAATGCTGCAAACACTCAGTTTGTCAAGATGCACACAAATCTCCCTCCTTGGGAGTGTGTGTCGCTTTTACAAATATTTACGCGTCTTAAAGGTGCATATCTTTTGGCATAAACCCACATCCACCTGTGATACAAATGCG
The DNA here is from genome assembly GCA_004794575.1 of Lanistes nyassanus. Taxonomy (NCBI): domain Eukaryota; kingdom Metazoa; phylum Mollusca; class Gastropoda; order Architaenioglossa; family Ampullariidae; genus Lanistes; species Lanistes nyassanus. The sequence continues at coordinate 61,332 of SMGT01005396.1, forward strand.
TTTCCGTTTTCTGTGAAAACGCAGTTTAAATTGTTGGTCAGTCTCCGTTTATTGGAAAACCCGCGCATGCGCATAACAGCTGACGCCTCGTCTTACGACCGTCAATTAGCAGTTGATTTAGAGACGTGTTTCCCCCGTCTGCACGCACATCAGAAAGGCACGTAGTCGAACTTTTGTCTTGGCTGACAAGACACTTGCTCTGTATGTGTGGGAGGTGGGGGTGTGTTGTTGTTGTTGTTGGTGGTGGTGGTGGTGCTGGTGGTGCCAAAGGAACACACCCTGTATGGCGTTCTGCCTGTCACTGTAGCAGCGGACCTGTTGCTGGGAGAGACCTTCCCCACCAGACAGTCGATTATTGTGAAAATCAAAGCTGGTGTCGCCCGGATGTTAGCGGTTGCCGTGATGCTAATGAAGACAACAGCTGGTGGGGAGGGGACGGGAGGTGTCGGCGTGTTGTTGGAGGGCGGGTCGCGCCAGTTGCTCCAAGTGTCGCACAGCAGCACGCAACTGCTGCAAGCCTCGATGTCAGGGTGACAAAGCTTCGCGCAGCTCACCTGTGCCCCACCCCTCTGAGGAGATTTAATAACATGCCGTATAAGAACAGGTAAAACCAGATGTGTGTGTGGAGGAGGTGGGGTTGGCTGATGACACTTCTTCCCCAATCCACCCCCGCCCCCAGCAACATTCCACAAGTGTCGAAACTATTTTTCAATCGGTCTGCATGATTCCAAGTCAACGATCGCCCTAGTCTGCCGCGGACTGCAGCCTGGAGGTGACGTCACACGGCTGCCGAACAGGTGCTGGGGTGAGGGCGGCCAAGGCTGTCTGCGGAGTCTGTGACGACAAGGACCGGGCGTGTGTGCGGAAGGCGCCGTTTGACACAGCGGACGCCGTGCCTGCACTACTCCGGCTCTTTGTTGCGTGTGATCACCGCGAACCTCTGAGACGTGCAAAGAAATTTTCGCTGTGTCTGTTCCAGCAGAAGCCAAAGTTGATATCACTTATTTCGTCAAGTCGTCTATTGATTTGGGATTTTTATTTATTAATTTTTTTGCAGCCGTTTGCTGCAGCAAAGAAACAGCAAACACAACAAAATTGAAAACCCAATCAGCCTCGGCAACTGGCGAGGGAGACTGAAATATTTTAACTATTTGTTGGACAGACAGAAACACCACGAAAGATGAACTGTTTCCAGCCAGTTGTCTTGTTAACAAAAGGGAGGGGGGTGTGGCGTGAGGACGACACAACAAAAGGAGAATAGGGCGAAATAACTGACTTTGAAGGCAAAAGGCCAGATCACTCCTACGTCGGCTAGAGAACAAGTGGGCTGTGCCTTGTCAAACGACTCCACGGGTTGGCGGCAGGAAAGTCTGCAGCAAAAGTGCACGTGAATGTTGGAGTTCTGTGTAGTTGTCTGTCGCATGTCGTCTTCTGGGCTTCTGTGTGTGAAGCTCTGGACCCTCACGTGGACTTTCTGGTTTCTCGACAACTTGACGCTCAGTGGAAACGACGCCATTGCCAGGAGGTTTCCTGGGACTTCCGCTCCCCATGCCACACATCTTTGTCGACTCGAACCACGGACCTGTAGCGCAGTGACGGTTGTTCCCTAAAGCGACCTAGAAACAAACTGGGCTGGTTTGTGGAGACGGACTGTAAAAGAGCATTTACTAACGTGACGTAGAGCCAGTTGTCTGACCCGATAGAAGGACAAGATCTTGCAAATGTGACACAGAAATGAACTGGGCGGCTAGGGGTGACGTCGTGCTTGCGTGAAAAACACATCGACAGTCTTGTCCAGTGCGACTTCCAATGTGTGTGATGTGGAATTAAACCGGAGAGGGCTGTTGACGTTCTGCTAGTGTCATCATGCATCACAACAACTCCGGTGTAAATGTGGCGCTATCCCGGGGCAGCGGGTCTCTCAAACTGTGGAGTATGCTTCTGGTGAGTAACAACTGTGTGGGGTGTGTTTCTGAATAACTGTGGAGTGTTTCTGGTGAGTAACGATTGTAGCGTGTTTCTGGTGAGTAACGATTGTGGACTGTGTTTTTTGTAACAAATGTGGAACATGCTGCTTGTGGGTAACAGCTGTGGCTTGAGTTCCTGGTGAATACAGCTGTGGAGTGTGCTTCTGATACTAACTAGCTATCCGTGCTCGCGCCCATTTGCTCACACGCACGCACGCACGCAACCCTCCATCACAAAAAGCTTTACGACTCATCGTTCCCCCAGCTGACGTCGTCGGTGCCGTTGATTTCAAAATCCCGACTGTCCAGAAATATATTTGTATTTTCCTCTTTTATTAAACACACTAACAGCTGCTGGAACTAAATGCTGTGACATAAATCGTTAGACTGTCAACATTGACTGTAAGAAGCAATGGCGTCGAAAGCTAACAGACCGAAGTTAGTGAGTTCACTCTGTGACTGCGCGCAGTCGGTAAACTGTGTCTCGAAGACTGATTGTAACTAGCCGATAATCGTCCGCTGACACAGGTAAATAGGCTCGCTGGTCGCTGGTGGCTGTCGCTGGTCGCTGGTGGCTGTCGCTGGTCGCTGTCGGCATTAGGTGACATTGCAAATCAGCTCGATGGGCTCGCTGCCCGACCCTAAGCTGACGACTGACGTCAGACGGTGCCGATAAGAGTTGCAATAGTTTGATGATCATCTACGTCTTTCTAATGAAAACGAAAGAGCAGGAGGAACACAGTTTCGTTAACAGGCAACTGGCGAAGCTGCCTTCAAGAGAAAGCCGTCGTGTAAATTCTAGGAGTGGGAAGAGGGGAGAGCAGGAGGGGGTGTAGAGTTGCGGGAATTCCGTCCCAAACCATTTGAGGACAAAGCTTCCAATTTTCTTTTGCGGACTCATAGATCCGGGTCTTGCGGAGTATCCATCCCTGTACTCCATCCCCACCCGACCTCTCCCTTAGGACACTGTCCACGCTGTACGTGCTTATGAGCGGGGCGTTTTGCTCAGGGGAATATGAGAACAGGGGAGTTAAGCGGCGGGATGTGCACAGCAGTACATGTCGCCATCAGTACCTGTCCACTGTACCACACTCCAGTGGATTCAAGGGACTCGTCAAGCAGACAAGAGGTTGTTGGTGGATGGATAGTGCAGGTGCAAAACGCGTGTTTGGACGCTGGTGAAGTTGTTGTCTTGGTAGATCGGCTACCAGCAGGTGAGGCGTAGCCATGACGACTCATTCCATGAAGGTGCTGCTTGTTTCGCACTTGGGGAGCTTCTAAAAATAGACAGGTTCCCCATCCTGTTCACAGGAGAGGCACAGTGCGCTCGTGAACCCGATATACATGTGTGTGGCTGCCAGAAACATACGTCACCAGAATCAAGACTAGAAGGCAGGAAAGGGAGAGAGAGAGAGAAAGAAAGAGAGACGGTAAGAGAAAGGTGATGCCGGAATTACTCATGAGGAATCAAAGCCGGAACCCAGCCCAGGATCCGATGAAGTTGGTGCCGAGTCAGTCTGCGGAATATTGCCATGGTGTCCAGTATAGCCAATGGTACTTGCTGTGTCACATGCGGAGAGGATGCCGTGAGTAGCTTTGCTCCATACATTCTCGCTCACAAACAACTCACACTCACTCTATTCTGGCACAGACCCATCACACCTTGTCTTGACGTTCTACATATCACAGCTATAATGGATAAAGCTTCCCCCCCCCCCGATAATCTGCGTTTAGACGCACGTGCATATCATGCGTGAAGACCATCACTCGGCATTTCCATGGATAGTCGTTTTCTTCTACATCCAACGCTTGGCCGACTCGGTCGTCTAGAGATTAAGGCGTCCACTTCCGAGGCGGAATGTCAGTGGTTCGCATCCCGGCCGAGGCCTACCTAAGACTTAAAAACTGCCAATCTAGTAGCTGCCCTGCCAGACGCCTGGCACTATAGGGAACAGTACTAGGACTGGTTGGCCCGGTGTCAATATAATGTGACTGGGTGAGACTGAGGCCTGTGTTGCGCCATCAGACCTACGTGTGGCAGCACGTAGACTTTGTCTAAGAAAACCTTCATGACATGCCCATAGTTTGCAGCGAGACGTTCAACACCAAACACCCGCCTCACCCACACACCCACCCTGATCCCAGAGCAGTGACTTGCATGTTTCTGACATTTTAGTGTCACCTTGTGTCATGAAGTCCGTTACAGCTTCCTCTTTTACTGTTTGTCTTGTCTTTCTATGACTCTGTTGTAACCACCTGTGATATTGTTGTAACCACCTGTGACACTGTTGTAACCACCTGTGATATTGTTGTTCCAGTTTGATGATTTTTTTGATGTCCTCGAAGTATGACATCACAAAGGTGTTTGGGCAATTAAAGTGCAGTCACTCAATTGCTCTCTTTTGATGATTTTTAAAATAGATACTTCCTGTTATCTGAAATGATTCAATTTTCAGCAGGATCGTTAAAAATTGCTAGTATTTCCACTTTTCTATTTTACTACTCGATGAGTTATCGAGCTGATTTATTGGGTTAGGCGACCTTTTTTCACTGAACAAGATATTAAGCATGTTTGTCTCTGGGTCACTGACGAAAGGTGCTTAGGCAGGTGTGGAGCGCATCTCGTCAGGTACGATTATGTGCGTGCGCACGCATACGAGCCACTTGTGCGCTGCAGGCAGGAAATCGTTGCTTGGGTGGGGAATTGCCTGGGGTGGGGGGAACCAAAATTTTGTCTCTTTACCCGATTCCTCTCTTTTGGTGATTAAAAATGTATTAATTAAACTTGCACATACAGCTATTCCAATGCCAACGACTTACGGGAAAGCGTGAAAAGGGATGTTAAAGAAGCTGCAGAGAGAGAGAGAGAGTGAAACTTTGAAGTCCATTTCTTGACAATGGCCTCCGTCTTTCGTTACCACAGTGGCAGGAGTACAGAGTACAGAGTTCGGAGTTCGCATTTCATTGTGAAAAAGGTTACTTTAGTCTTTCTATATATATACATCGATCAGTCGATACCTTTTCGTCAAAACGTGTTACACATAGGCATCTACATTCTGTCAGTTTCTAATGACACACCCTTTATTTTCTGTCCTGTCTCCCTTACCAAACTGCTCGTGTACCTGCGCACACAGCAAGCGTCGGAAACCGTGTTTGCAATCACAGGTGCAAGAGCTACCTTTGATCTTTAGCCCGCACTTCGTGTGGGCGAGAGGGAGGCCCGACGTCTATCGTACCGTCTCGTAGAAGAGGGAGGGGTTGCTGAGAACGAAGCAGGGTACAGTAAAGGGGGGGGGAGGGGCTGACATGAGGCAGTAGGCTGTGCGGCACGCACGCAGTGTTGCACTCGGACACAGCGTTCACGTGAAGTGAGGGCCGTTGCCGCTTGCGTCTAATGCGTTGTCTCATCTAATGTGTTTCATCTAATGTGTTGTCCCATCTAACGTTGTCCCCTGTTAGTGACTTTACCCCCCCCCATCGCGTCAGCTCTGCATCGCCCCCCACCCATCTCCCAACCTCTGATTGCACCCCGCTTCAGTCTAGTCCCAGCCGCCCAGTTCATCTCAATCCATATTTTCGCCTCGTTTGCTTCTCTCCTACATGGGCGGCCACATGGCACAACGGCTAGCATTTAACCCCAAGACAAAATCGTAGGTTGTGGGTTCAGATCTCGGCTTCGACAACTGTAGGGTTTATTTTCCTGTATGTGGCATCTGTTTACAAGGCCAGATGGTTGCGCGGGGTATAGCCTCAGTTGCTCATTTACCACAAAACAAACAAACAAACAAACAAAAACCAGATGCTTCCTACCTTTGTACCCCATCTTTCGTGTTGCATTGTGTGACCCGCCATAGCAACACATCCGGCCCGCGTACGTGTGCGTATGTGCGTGCACGGGTACGTCAGGTCAGCCTTTTATTTTCAATCAGACTGAGCTGGGGCTCTTTCTTCATGCTCCCTGAAGTTCTGGAGTCCACATGCACACAACGCGCGGGTTAATGGGCAGCTGACTTTCAGAGGTGGCGGGACTTAAAACCGGATGCCTGCTTTGGTGCAGCAAAAACTCATGACGGGTGGGTGGGTGGGAGGAGGACGCCTTTTGGCGGAGGAGGAAAGAGGAAGAAGCCCGAGATTACGTCATACCGCGATGCCCAGCACCGCAAGCACGTGTCGCGTGCAGACAGGGTCTGGGTATGGACATGGGATCCGAACCTACTGCCGAATGTACCCGTTGTGCTGCATGTTGTATTGCATACAAATAGTAAAACAACACAAGTGACTGCACTTCGCAGTAAAAATATATGGTGACAACATAGGAGCTGGGCCAAGCTAAATACTAAAATAAAGTCAACATTTCAGGGCACTGCTCCTTCCCTGGGACACAACAAACAAACAAACAAACCAATAAATCATTGGATAGATTTGTGTTATGATCCCTTACCTCAAATGGTGCAAAAAATCCCCGCTAGGTGGAAGCACTTTTCTTACAAAACAAACAAGCAGCCAGTCCGCTGCTCCAGCCTCAAGTTCTAAGTGAATCACCTGGAGTTCCTTCTAGCCTGGTTAGAATTGTGTGGTTATGTAGGCAGAGGGTTTTTGTTGCTTAACCTCCCGTTGCAAACTGGGTGCATATCAGGATGGTGTTGCTTGGACAAGTTTGCGTGCTGCCACACTGGGACTATTATCACAACACAGGCTTCAGGCGTCCCAGTGGGTCCCACCCAGTCAGATTATACTGACATCGGGCCAACCAGTCTAGAACTGTTCCCTGTAGTGCCAGGCGTCTGCCAGGGCCGGTAGCAGACTGATATCCCGCCTTAACTGTGAGACCACCGAGGCGGTGTATGCGGGCAGAAGTGGTAAACATCTTCAGATTTTTTTCTTGCTGTGGTTGGGGGGAGGGGGGCTGGTTCAAAGGCCAAGTGCCCACCACTTAGTTACCTGTCATGTCGGTTCCAGTCAAGGAACTACCTCCACTACACTCGCATTTCGACGCCAGCAGCGTCTCGGGCTGTGATGTTGTAGGCATCCCCAATCCCCCCCCCCCCCC
>SMGT01005396.1:75366-90256 GCA_004794575.1 Lanistes nyassanus
CCCCCCGGGACCTACTCTAGGTAGGATTCTCCGTCACAAGTGAGTTAAACCGGTACTGGCAGGCCTAGAGCCGCTACCCACAATGTGTCCACCTACCCGGTGGAAAGGAAAGGGAGGAGCGAACAGGCTTACCTAGGAGTGACAGGTGACAACGCTGACATCATAATTTCCTTGCCTGTATGGTACTCTATACTTAACTACATCCACTTTTGATCTGGTGTCACTATATACAGCACACAATCAAACAACACATGCTCCTTGTTTTCAATCGCTGCTTTACACTGAGGACAGACCAGCTGGTTAGTTGATATTTCTATAACGGGTGTGTGTGTGTGTGTGTGTTTGAGAGAGAGAGAGAGAAGGGAGAGAGCGAAAAAGAAAGCGAGAGAGAGAGAGGTGTGTGTACGTATGGGTGTGTGCACGCGCGTCCGTGCGTGCTGAGGTATACAAAGCGTTAATGGTTTGTTGGATTTTAAATGTGATGGACGCAGCCATCACGGACACGGTTTTGCCACCACACCCGCACAGCGGGCGGTATCTGGTTACAGGCCGGGTACCGCCAGCGGCACGTGACTGTGACGCGCTGTGGCATCTCATAGGTGCTGTGCTAGGCTCACTCTCTTTAAGTGCTTCCATATCCTTCTAGGATAGTTGCAGATACTAAAAACACCCTCTGATTCCACTCGATTTACTCTTTCTTTAGATAGTAAATTCATCAAACATCTTAATAGATTAGGTTAGTTTGTAGGCATATTTCTTATCTTTTTCTATTCACTGCCTTTTAATGTAATTATCTCTATTTCCTCCCCGTTCTACTTAACTTTCCTTAACAACAACAGGAAGAGCAAAGGGCACTCTATTCATCACATATTTTCATGTTCTTGTATATATTCTTTGCTTTTTTATCCATACTTTTGTGCGCGTAACAAACACAAAATGTGCTACGCGCGACCCTTTCACCCGCTAGCTGGAGCTGTTGCTGGCAAGGCTACGTTGCGGCCCGCAACCCACCCGATAAAAGGGGGGTACAGACCGGACAAAAGGCAATGAGCCGTGGGCCGACGGACGGTGCTGGACAGCAGCAGCGGCGGCACTCAATAAAGTATGTAGAGAGCTTCCACAAAAGGCCTGCTCCTCTGTTCACGGAGAGAGAGAGAGGAAAGTTTGCGGAACTGACTCGCTCCATCACATAAAGACCGTTTTTTCCAGAAGTTTTGTGTGGGTTGAGTAAAAAGCTCTATTCGATCTTAAATTTTCTTGAACACAGCGTTTTCCTTTTTGCGCTGGGACCATGCCTGCTTTCCAGACCTTGACTTTTAAGAGCAGAAAGGTCTTAGCACCTCTGTGAACTATATTTTTTATGTTTAATTAATAGTCTTGGTCAGGAGGCCTAGACCCTCCACCCCATCACGAGAAGTCTTTATCGTAGACATTTTTTTGCGAAGAAAATAAATTCTGTAAAAATATTGTACGATTCTACAAATATTTCATATTGACGAAGCTTTCAGAGATTAGCAACCACACGTTGATTTCTTATTTGAATCGCTTGAAGAGCTGTCGCAGTGGCTTCGTGGGGTAGAGGCGGCAGGGTGTGGCTTACCTGTGCAAACCCACCCCGAGTCGGGAGCTGATGACTACCTTTGACATTTTTTCAGAGACGACCTTCATTTCCACAGGTGGGATCCGGAGAATGGAGCCTTGGCCGAAAGCTGTTCCCCGGCCACCGTAATCCGACCGCCGCCTCCATGGCGGCTGAGCAGCAGGACGAGGAGGAGGACGCCGACGCTGACGTCACTTCCGGCACAGTGGCGAGCGGCGTGCACGCGGTCCACTGTCGCTGCTCCAGCAACACGTTGGCGGTGCCTGCCACCACCGACGACAACCAGAACTCCGGACCCGACTTCTTGAAACTCCAGCCGGACGCCGGCGTGTGCACATGCCAGCTGTCCGGGGTCACGCTGGGGGGTCTGACGGCCCCCGACGGTTCGAGGACGTCGCTTGCCTCTGCCGTCGCTAACAACAACAAAAACTTCCGCCGGCTGCGCGCGCACAAAAAGACGGTCATCTTCAACGTGGGCGGCCAGGTGTTCGAGACCTATCGCTCCACGCTCAAGCGTTTCAAAAACTCTTTCTTTGCCGACGACGACAAAATGCGCGCCTACTTCCGGCCGGCTCACGGGGACTACTTCTTCGACCGTGACCCCACGGCTTTCGGAGCAGTGCTGAACTATCTGCGCACTGGCGAACTGCACGTGCCGACCACCACCTGCGGACCAGCGCTGCAGAACGAGCTGGAGTTCTGGGGCATCGACGAGCTGGACATCGAGCGCTGCTGCTGGACGCAGTACAACACCTGGAAGACGCAGAGCCGCTCGCTGGAAAAGCTGGAGTACGACCGCAAGTTCTCCACCACCCAGAACCTGCAGGCGCTGAAGAACAAGGACGCCGGGGGGTGGGGACGCGCGCGGGCTGCCGCCTGGACGTTTCTGCAGGACCCGGGCTCCTGTAGGTCTGCAAAGGTGGGTAACTCTAAAAGGTTTGACCTCCCGGGCAACAGTCTGCATTTGCCACTGACCTGGCGCACGCCTGGGCAGGCCACCTTTCGTCTCGTTCAGCAGAAAGACACGGGCTTGAACTTGTACTGAAAACAGAAGACCCACCCAATACCACACCCTAAGCCCCACTCCTCCTCCCTCACACAAGTGTAAGCTAATGTGGATGTTACGAACTTGCGACTTTTTAAACGTGAAACCGAATGTCTTTAGCACTCAGCTATCGATCACCACAGATTGGCTTCGCTGTAACTATGAGAAGTGAAGCTGTGTAGAGGTCATGGCTTGACCTATAATTATCTGTTGTTGTGGTTACCAACCAGCATGCGAAGGAGCAGCGCACCTGGTACACAGCGCATGCGTGCCCGAAGCTGGTGGGAATTGCAGACGTGCCACATGTCGACTTCTGTAAAGATGTAAAAAGGAAACCCAAGTTTAAAATAACATTCTCATCTGACACGCGTGTTCTTCCTCTTTGCATGAGCATAAGTCTTAGAGAAGAAATAATTTCGAGTGTGGGTGCATGCTGTGGTGTGTATAATTATCACGAGAACGTATTTCATCACTTTGTTCGGTAGATTAATTTAGATTATTAGATTAGTTTACCACTAAAAGCAATTTTGACGGAATAAAACATTTAACGTTTTTCAGTTTGAAATCTTATTTCTGTTTGTTGGCACGAACATATTATCACATAACAGCACATAATACAGACGTCATACTTACTGGCAACTTGAAAAAAACGAAGGATTTGATTGGTGTTTATTTGCCAGGGTCTGCCTGGCTGGGTAAAGGAGTGCAAATTTGTAAACATCCATACGCGCGCATTCTTTTGTTCAAGATGAGGTAGGCAGGCAGGCAAGCAGACGGACAGACTGGCAACGGACAGCCATACAGACAGACAAACGAAGACTGCAAGATGAGTTGCCCTCACTCAGCGTCTCGTGTTTCAGGCATATGCATGGGTATCCATCATCTTCGTCTTCGTCTCCATCTTTTCCTTCTGCGCCGAGACCCACCCTGTCTTCAGGGTACGCCTGCAGGACGTGCCAGAGTTCTCTTCCCTTTACCGTTTCTTCAACCTGGAGGCGCTGCAGTCGCTGAAGGGCAGCCGACCAATGGCAGACCGCCGCAACGGCACCCAGACAACAGAAGCGTACAACGGGACTGGGCGCCAGGGAGAGGGTGCGGGCAGGGCGGCAGCAGACGACAGCGACCTCCCCCACCCGTCCCTGCTCATCATGGACCTGTGCTGTCTGATCTTCTTCAGCTTGGAGTATCTGACGCGCTTCGTCTGCTCGCCCAGCAAAGTCAACTTCCTGCGCTCCTTCCAGAACATCATCGACTTCGTGGCCATCTCGCCCGACTACGTGGAGCTGCTCTTTCTCGTCATCGACCCCATGCGGCGCGAGGGCAACATCGTCATGGACCTCATGTTTATCCTGCGCATGCTCAGACTGTGCCGGATCTTCCGGCTGATCCGGCACGTGCCTGGCTTGTGGATCTTGCTGTATACGCTGAAAGCGTCGTTCAACGAGTTGATGTTGATGTGCGTGTTCTTGCTGATCGGGATGGTGGTGTTCGCCACGCTCATGCACTTCGCCGAAGGACAGAACGGCTTCCGCAACATCCCCGTCGGGTTCTGGTGGAGCGTGGTTACCATGACGACGGTAGGTTATGGAGACATCGTGCCCAAGACGGCGGGGGGTTACGTCATCGGGTCCTGCTGCGCGGTGGCCGGCCTCCTGATGATCGCCTTCACCGTGCCCATAATAGTCAGCAACTTCGTGCTGTACTACACGCACGTGCAGTACGGACTGGCGCGCCGCGACCGCGAGATCGAGCGCATGAACGAGGAGCAGGGGGCCGGGGGGGACGAGGAGAGCCAAGGGGGCACGGAGGGTGGGGCGGGCAGCCGGGCTGACCTTTGTGAGGTCAGACTGCTGAGCTGCGCCCCCAGCAAGCCCCCCGTGGATTCGACCGCCGTCTCTCTGGGACAGAACGTGGCGCTGACCTCTCCCGCCGCCACGGACGACGACCGAGGGGTGGAGAAGTGTCGGTTTGAGATCGCCAGCGACTTGGTGCAGCTGTAGGAGCCCCGCTGCCCTCAGCAGACAGAACGCCCTCAGAGACGCCAGATACATGACTGAAACACGACCATCAAACTGGTCGCCTGAAGGCGGGTTGGCGCGCGCTTGTGTTCATGCGTCCATCCACGCCTGTGTGCTTGTTTGGTTACTTGTGTTTGCATATCTTTGTGTTAGTGTGTGTGAGTGCGCGCGTGCGTGTGTGGGTGTGCGCAGGTGTGGTCTGGTGTGCGTGTGGGTGCGCAGGTGAGTGTGAACAGTACTCGTTATGATGTGACAACGAAACTCAAAGTGCCCCGCAGCCTGTAACAGAGGTCAGACTGCCATATTAAACCCTGTTACAAACACTTCCCTTGTGACATGTCTAAGAAACTGGTTCCATTGTCCTTCCTGAAAGTCCATAGTACCACGACGGGCTCTCGCCAATGGCGTTGTCAGATAGGCCTGTGACAATCACACCTGGCTGGGATTTTTCTTGCTGAGCAAACAAGAACAGTATCTAACTTCGGCGTCATCTTTGTAACTGTTGGAGACACTGGAAATGTCATTCCGGTTTCTTTGCTGTTTACTATAAACAAAAACTAAACGGAACGTAACGCAATTTGCACAAAGCGGACTTCACAAACTCCGTGAATAAAGCCGCTGGATGTTACTTCGTTTGAAGTGAAGTTTGCGTAATGGAACATGGGCGTCAGACATGGAAAGCTTTTGATGCTGCAACTAATGTAAATGTTTGTGGATATAGGAAAGCGGCTGTAAATGTTGAGAGTAAATGTAAATAACTTCGGATATTGTAAATACGCAATTTATTACAATTTCCATTTTAAGAAAACCACGATCTTGCATTGTTGTCGCTATTGATCCCGAGACACTTTTACAGGGGGCACACATCAGTAGATGGAGTGGTTTGTTTTTATTCGCTTTTTTTATTCACGACGATAATGACGCTGGCGACAGTGATGATGATGATGATGACGACGGTTAGTACGGTTATTCAGTGTCGTTGTGACTTCTGGGGAAGCGGATGGCTGAGTGGTTAGACTGCAAGCCTCCGAACTTAAAGGCGCCGGTTGGACAGCTGTGTGCCCCAGTGCACTTCCCCCTAGTTCACCCAGCTGTGTGCCCCAGTGCGTCCCCCGAGTTCACCCAGCTGTGTGCCCCAGTGCACTTCCCCCTAGTTCACCCAGCTGTGTGCCCCAGTGCACTTCCCCCTAGTTCACCCAGCTGTGTGCCCCAGTGCACTTGCCCCTAGTTCACCCAGCTGTGTGCCCCAGTGCACTTGCCCCTAGTTCACCCAGCTGTGAATGGGTAGATGACCCCATGAGTCAGTGGAGGTCCAATAAAGTGAGGGAGAGGCGATGGATTCCGCCCCACGATGGTGGGCCACAGAAAAGCTGTGCTCCCAAACACTCCCATTGCCCTGGTCACGGGACGTCATGTGACCGCTAATGATTTATGGCGAGACAGTAAGAGATCACTGCACTCTTCCATCAAAATCTCTGCCTCGTGCTTTATTACAGACAACTTGCTACTCAAGCTTGCTTACAGACAACTTGCTACTCAAGCTTTATTACAGACAACTTGCTACTCAAGCTTTATTACAGACAACTTGCTACTCAAGCTTGATTACAGACAACTTGCTACTCAAGCTTTATTACAGACAACTTGCTACTTGCACAGGACAAAATGTCATAAGCAAACCCAAAAGAACTCTCATTTCAGCGTATTTAAGTTTGAACACTGTTTTCAGTAAAGCGATGTCAGCAGATTGCTCCCCTCAGTTTAACCGCTTATTCGTGCATTTACTCTCACAAGTATATACACTTACAAGTATATACACTTAGAAATACGTGAACAGTTCAACACACACAGAAGCCATTATACAAATGCATTCATAAATTACAGACATTACAACACATACATTACGTAACGTACTGTACGTTCGTACTACATGCATATATACGAAAGTATGCTTACACAGTGCAGGTAGTTGACTACTGCCGACTCTGTAGCACTGTACCTATGGTATAAATAACTGGAACTATTCTGTCGATGGCAGCATCCCTTACACTCTTCCATGACTGCAGTTAGAGTTATCCGTGTTTGCGCTTCACAGCACAACGTGCTACTGAGAACTCTCCTCACCTGGGCGGCAAGTCACACTGCAGGTTGTCATCATCACGTTCTTTGTCCAGGTGTTCTGTTTTTCTTGCTGCCAGTTCAGCACCTTATTATCTTGCTGACCACAAACTGTTATTTCTGTATTTTCACTTCAAAAATATTCAGCAGGAATCGGGTTTGATAGATTCCCTCCGTTAGGGAAATAAGCTGAACAAGGATGTCACGAGTGGGGTGGGGGCATCGGGTAAGGGGCTGGCTGGGGGAGGAGCCTGGGGGTATGGAGTTCGTCTACGACAGCCACTAACTTTCACACAGTGAACCAAGTGAACACTGGCCGGACACTTTCACACAGCGAACCAAGTGAACATTGACAGGACACTTTTTCTGTTACCAAACTTCAACCTTGAGCGCGTTTACAAGTCCATGCAATGTATTTAAAATATTACGCTGTCAGTCTAAACTTAGTACAGTGTAAACACGTGGTGGAAACGTGAGCACATTTTAGCAGCTCTCAGATGTCAGCACATTGCAGATACTCTCACTCACTTACAGATGAGTAGGGTACAATTTTGGTAACAGAAACAGTGTTTATTTACCGTAAGTCTTCTATAGTGGTTGAACAGACACTGAATACTGCTGCTTTATAATTTGCTGATTTGGAAGTATCCTCTGTTTGTCCAACCTGTATATGTATTCAACCTGTTGTACATCTTTCGAGAGGAGATCTGTACCTTTTGTTCAAGTGGTGTCTGTCTTCAAACTTCAAAATTCCAGAGCATTCCATAAACCTATGTGATCCAGTAAGTTACATGTTTCATTTCCACTGCTCCTTGCTGCACTTATTTTTTTACTGCCTTTGTTTCGCCGAGCGTCTTCAAGATCTGTTCTCTCTCTTCGTCTATTTCTGGCGCGTCTCTGCTTTTGGTTAAAAGTTTATTGAACAAACGTTTATTTATGCAACCAAAGTGCCAAACACTGATACAGCCAAAGGCAGGGCCAGGCGACAAGTCAGCTTATATAAGCCTAGCTTTCTGCTTTGACTTTGTGCTGGGCTGTATTCGACTGTTAGAATATTTTGAGCTCTGTTTTATCCCACACTGACTCAGATGTGAGGTAGTAATTGGATCATCACTTTACTTATCTTCTGATTTATTTCTAGCTTGTAAGCTTTTTAAAAGAATTGCTTGTAGCATAGAGAATTGAAGTCATATATAATTTATACGATTTATCTATGAACTAATTCCCCTTTTAGTCACGACACTTTTCCATTTCAAAACGTTGAAATTGTACATTTAATATAGTATGATTCTTTATTTAGACTGTCAATTCCAACATATAGGACACACAATGTTAGGCCTTTGTATATAAAACTATTTTTAGCAAATCTTATACTTCAGCACCTTTCCACGCCTAATCTAAATGACAACTTGAATAATGTCTTCTCTCTCTGCAGCTGATTGTACAAAAGTAAGTGAAACAAAATCCCTTATCAAACTTAGACGACTATAGTCAAGTTCGTTCTCTCTGACAATCATAAGTTTTGCTTTGGGGGCTAAGGCAGTAAGTGGGGCGGGGCAAAGAACATGACTTGCTAGGCTGTGGGAAAGATTTCCTTGCTGGTTTCTCACTTTTTTTCCGAAAACTGGCCTGACATGTACAGCCCTGTGCAAAGCTCAGCATGCAGAAGCATGTATGTGCACACGGCTTAAAGCTGTCACTACAGTTTCCCTAATTTTTGTCACTCTTTTTGACAAGTGAATGTCATTCCATTTTTCTGCCTTTCATTTAAGACTTCCTCGCCTGCTTTTGCCCTTTTGTGACAAATGTGTGGCTCTGTGCTAAAAGAACGCAGTTTCGTGCACTCTGTACGTACATCAGGTCTGGAAATAGTCCCCCCTTTGTTGCAAGGGTGTGCAGGCGCTTCTTTCTAGGGGAGACAACTCTATTTAGCTCGTGCACACTTTTGCACAACTCAATATAGACAGTTTTTAAAAAAAACATCTATGCTCCCAATTTCATGCATTTTTCTTGTTCTTACTCTGTACACAGACCGACCGTTTTTTTAAAAGTTTTTTTTTCGTACTTCTGTACCGATGATTTGAGAAATCTCTTGTTATTTATTTTAAAAAACGCCAGTCAGAGGCTTGACAAAAAAAAGCACTTTATGGAGATCCAGAATGTTTGCACAAGTTGTAATATTGAAAAATTGGATGATTTTAGTCCAGTGACGTGTTGGTCATAGAAGTTTGACGCCACACTCCGCACTCCAGCGATGCGGCCCTGTGCTACCAGCTGTTTGGTCCACATTGTGAAAGGTTTTAGTGCACACCCCTAACTTTAACTGCTCGCTCCACAAAAGAAACCAAATTTAAATTACAAAAGTGCGTCATATCATTGCAAACACCTCAACTCATATAAGGCTGCTTTTGACTTATTTATTTATTGTTTGTATCAGTTTTTAATCGATATGCATAAACAGTTACTGACTACGGTGTTTAGCGAAAACTATTTCCCCCCATTGAGATTCACTCTTAACTTTAAAAAAAATTCATTGGTGTGAAGCTGTATGTGTTGCTGTTACTTTTAGTGATCTCTCGTGTAATAACTACGTCATCGCTTGTTGAAAAATTTTTTTAAATGAAGTTTGAAGGCCATTCTAGCGAGCACCTCCCTGACGTGCGCCGTGATAGATCTTGGAACATTTGTGGCGCCATCTTGACAAGCCGCCGTGTTGAAAACAAACCACTATGCATCTTCTGTGATATCTGTAATAAACATCAGTCGTTGTAGCTCTACGATCAGTTGAAACATCTCAGGTCTCTGCAATGTCTTTCCGTATGCGTGAGGTCGTGTTTGCATGCTGCTGGTGTGGGTCTCCTGAGAGTGGCTGCAATGAGTGCGCACGTGCCTGTTTAAGTATTGTCCAACGGTGTGTGACCAATCGCTCGCTGTGTCGACCATGTAAAGTACAAGAGTACAAATCTTTATAAACTAGCAAGTACAAAGTATTCAACATTATGAGGAATCTGTACTTAACGTAGGTGTTTTAGGGTCATTACCCTTCGTCAAAACAACATAGAAAGAAGAAAAGATAAAGACATAAACATCCCCTGGCACTTTGCTGAGTGAAGTCAAGCGGGTCGCACAGTGTGAGACGAAGCTGTTGGGAAGGGACAGACTTCACATTGAAAGGTTACTCGCAAGAGAGGTCGTGCGTGTAGCCAGTTAGATCACGGCCCCTCCCTGCAGATCGCATGGCAGGTATTACAGGAGGTATAGGAGGAGACAGTGGGTAGGGGGTTGGGTAACGGTGGGGGAAGGGTGGACGTAGGTGTTACAGAGAGTGTTAGTTCCTAAAGCAATTAAGAGAGAGAGAGAAATTAACAGTGGATTTAAAAGAAGGTAAATGGAGGTGGTTAATTGAAGCAGGTGTTTACTGTGTGTTCTGTCTCACTGACGTAGAGAAGAGTTGGGCAGATGTTACGTGAGATTTAGGCGATGTTTTTGTTCCTGCAGATGAAGTGATGGTAATACCAAAAGTGGTTTGGGTGTGTGAAGTTTTGTGGTAGGGTTAAGACGAGGGCAGGTATGGCAGTGGGGAACATTGCACAGGTTAGAGCCAGTGGATGGGGAGAACGGGGTGGACATTATAGTCTGGACTGTACCAATGGGTCTCGTAGGTTCTTATCCCGCCGAGACACTAAGAGAGGGGGTTTGGTGAAGAGGCGGGGTTCGGATTTGGATAGTGTTTGCCAGTTGGAAAGGAGACTCCGACGTACAGGCAGGTTGTGAGGGTGGTGGTGGGTCAAAACAGCAGTTGGTCAAGCTTCTGTGTGTGTGTGTGTGGGTGGGGGGAGCTGTAAGTTTTCGTGGTGCGGCGCCAGCATTTGCTTAGCAAAGTACAAAAGATCTGGAGGGTAAAAGCAGGCCAAGATAAAGTTCAACATTCAGTCAGACTGTTCGTGGACATCTGTCATCAGAGCATAATCTGAGAAGTCTGAGGAACTGCGAGTACGGTATGCTGTGTAGCGTGCAGGGTAGGTGAGACAAATAAAAATCCAGGTATGCGTTTGAATCTGTAGGTTTGTAGTGGATGGTGGCCGCTAGGTGGCAGTCCTGCAGGGTGATGTTGATGTCAATGAAAGTGACAGAAGTGCTTGTGTAGTTGTGTTGGATGGAGGGGTGGAAGTGCTGTGCGTGTTGTTTGTACTACAATAACCGAGACTCTGAGAGGGATCAGTGTGGGGCCCGTGTAGGTGTTGCAGAAGTTATGTTCAAGCCAACCCATGAAGAGGCAGGCGTAGCTAGGTCCCAGTTTGGTTCCCATAGCAACACCACTGATGTTTGTGGAATGCGTGACCCTTGAACTCAAAGGTGTTGGGTTTGATGACCAACTCCGCCAACCTGATCAAAGTGTGTGTGTGTGTGTGTCTCAGTTTGCTGTCCTGTCTCAGTTTGCTGTCCGGTCTCACTTTTCTCTAGCTGTGAAATGTTTTTCTGTCGCTTGAGGAGAGAGGGAGCGGTTGTTTGTCATTCACAAATCGCAGTTTTATTTCCGTCGACCCACATGTTTCGGACATCGCAATTATGACTACAGTTACCACGGATACCACCCAGAAGAGCAGTATCGTGCTCTTCAATACTAAAAGCAGTCGGTAGTCCAGATCTCTGTGCAAATCTGTAAAATCCACATTGCCTGGCGCACACCCATTGCCTGGCGCACAGCAAAAGTGGGAGATAACTGGTGAGTGTGAACACAGCAGCAGATTACGTCGTGTGGTACGTCAGCAGTATCATTGCTGCAGGGAGCGCGCGGCCGTCTCGTGGCTATAGAGGACTATGCGTTACTGCGCCAGCAGTCAACAGATGCTGCACCAAACATATTATCAGCATACTGACAGGCACGCATGCTCTCCGGCCAGGAATGCGGTTAACGTAACAAGTTTTCGTTAAGAAACTCTGTTTTACCACCATAATACAGACACCGTCATACAGATCGCATATATCAAGATACCATAATACAAGACAGTATAATACAAGACAGTATACAACGAGACAGTATAATACGAGACAGTATAATACGAGACAGTATAATACGAGACAGTATAATACAAGACAGTATAATACAAGACAGTATAATACGAGACAGTATAATACCAGACAGTATAATACAAGACAGTATAATACAAGACAGTATAATACGAGACAGTATAATACGAGACAGTATAATACAAGACAGTATAATACAAGACAGTATAATACGAGACAGTATAATACGAGACAGTATAATACGAGACAGTATAATACGAGACAGTATAATACGATACAGTATAATACAAGACAGTATAATACGAGACAGTATAATCCGAGACAGTATAATGCCAGACAGTATAATACAAGACAGTATAATACAAGACAGTATAATACGAGACAGTATAATACGAAACAGTATAATACGATACAGTATAATACAAGACAGTATAATACGAGACAGTATAATACGAGACAGTATAATACGAGACAGTATAATACAAGACAGTATAATACGAGACAGTATAATACGAGACAGTATAATACGATACAGTATAATACGAGACAGTATAATACGAGACAGTATAATACAAGACAGTATAATACGAGACAGTATAATACGAGACAGTATAATACGATACAGTATAATACAAGACAGTATAATACGAAACAGTATAATACGAGACAGTATAATACGAGACAGTATAATACGATACAGTATAATACGATACAGTATAATACGATACAGTATAATACAAGACAGTATAATACGAGACAGTATAATACGATACAGTATAATGCGAGACAGTATAATACAAGACAGTATAATACGAGACAGTATAATACAAGACAGTATAATACGAGACAGTATAATACAAGACAGTATAATACGAGACAGTATAATACAAGACAGTATAATACAAGACAGTATAATACAAGACAGTATAATACGAGACAGATAATACAAGACAGTATAATGCGAGACAGTATAATACAAGACAGTATAATACGAGACAGTATAATACAAGACAGTATAATCCGAGACAGTATAATACGAGACAGTATAATACGAGACAGTATAATACGAGAGTATAATACAAGACAGTATAATACAAGACAGTATAATACAAGACGGTATAATACAAGACAGTATAATACGAGACAGTATAATACAAAACAGTATAAATCGAGAGTATAATACAAGACAGTATAATACGAGACAGTATAATACAAGACAGTATAATACGAGACAGTATAATACAAAACAGTATAATACGAGAGTATAATACAAGACAGTATAATACGAGAGTATAATACAAGACAGTATAATACAAGACGGTATAATACGAGACAGTATAATACGAGACAGTATAATACAAGACAGTATAATACGAGACAGTATAACAAGACTGGAGTTCTGCAATGAGCATCCATTGTGCTGTTTTATTTTGGTATCATTTCTTGAAACAAAATCTAACAAGGAAAGGGCATGTTACCTTGTACAAAGAATTATTACTGATAAAAAATATTTGTTTAAACAAAGGGGATACGAAAATAATTTATATTACATGGGCGTTTAAGCATGATTTACCTGAGTCGCTACTTTGCGTAAACTCTCACTGTCAAACGGGGATGGCAGCAAAGGGAGACAAGCGTACACAAGTTTCGCGCAAAGGTTTTTTTTTGGGGGGTGGGTGGGAATTAACATTAAATTTACTTTAAATAGAATCACAGGCTATTAAACTTCCAAGACATTAGATGCAATAATGATACAAGGTCAGTTCCTCAGAATCTTCACGGCTTGTGTAAATATGTGTGCATGGATTCGTTCATTTCTGTCTGTGACCCTCTCTGTGTGTGTGGGTGTCTGTGTCTCCGTATGTCTGTGTGTCTGAGTGTTTGTGTGACCCTATTCACTGTGCGGTATTCGAACAATATTACTACTTTACTATCATCTAAAAGGAATGCGAAGCGATTGTTTATCATTTTTTCAGTTTTAGAAGGATTCGGTCCTTCCTGCAATTGAGTCTGAAGCGGCCCAACAGCTGTAATTAGGATCACACGTTCACGTGACTTTGTACGCGATGTTAGTAGATGGGTACTGCCGTGGGTGCTCTACGTAGACCGTGTCTTGTGTATTGCTGAGCTGAAAATATTCTCTTACTATACATGTCATGGCTCTTCAGCAGGCACTTAAATTTATAATAAATAAATAGGCAGTAAAATGTTCTATGTAAAATATACTTAAAAGGTAGCAAGGGAACATTTTCAACTCCGGCCATGAACTTTGCTGGGGGGACACAATATTATTGGACATGCACTGCAAATGATTGATTAAAACCTACGAAACAGATGTACTAACAGATGAGACGTGTGATTTGTGGTTCTATGTTTATGAGAATCGGCTTGACTGAAATACCACACGATCGATACGTGTAATTAAGGTTTAACAGATTCGAAGTTCATAGTTATTGACGCAGATCACAACCTCTCCACTTAGCAAAAGCCGTTTGATAACCGGGGTGATGTTTGTATGAAATGTTTATAACGCTTGTATTCAATACCTTCCATCTTCTGAAGATGTTTATAACGCTTGTATTCAATACCTTCCACCTTCTGAAGATGTTTATAACGCTTGTATTTAATACCTTCTATCTTCTGAAGATGTTTATAACGCTTGTATTCAATACCTTCTATCTTCTGAAGATGTTTATAACGCTTGTATTCAATATCTTCTATCTTCTGAAGATGTTTATAACGCTTGTATTCAATGCCTTCTATCTTCTGAAGATGTTTATAACGCTTGTATTCAATATCTTCTATCTTCTGAAGATGTTTATAACGCTTGTATTCACTACCTTCTATCTTCTGAAGATGTTTATAACGCTTGTATTCAATATCTTCTATCTTCTGAAGATGTTTATAACGCTTGTATTCAATGCCTTCTATCTTCTGAAGATGTTTATAACGCTTTTATTCAATACCTTCTATCTTCTGAAGATGTTTATAACCCTTGTATTCAATATCTTCTATCTTCTGAAGATGTTTATAACGCTTGTATTCAATGCCTTCTATCTTCTGAAGATGTTTATAACGCTT
>SMGT01005397.1:6479-29542 GCA_004794575.1 Lanistes nyassanus
ATTGCAGTGTGACTGTTGACCCTTTCCTGCAGCATTGCTTTTGTCTTTCGTGGTGGGGGGGGGGGGGATAACTCAAATAACTGTATTTCATTTACAATTTTTGTCAATAAGTTCTGGAAATAAGCCGGTTATATGAGATGTGACCATAAACGTTGTCATCAAGTACTTGTAGTCTTTGTAAACCCATACTTATTACAGTCAGGATGAAATTCAAAATGAAAATGTTTGTTTCGGGTACGCCACATGCTGGTAATTAAACGACCACGATCATCCTAGACACCGCGTGACCTCACCGAAAGAGCAAATTTGTTTCTGGTGCGCGCGCTTTTCCGGTGACGGCGAGCCATGTCGCAACCCGCTGATGACGAACCGCTTAGGACGATCGATTTAGGTTCTCACAGTGAAGATCAGTTTCTCTCAGAAAAAGACGAATTTAGCGAAATTGATTCTAAGGGAGGCGTAAGGTGAGTCACGAGTACTATTCCTAGTGTTTAGCCAGGCTTGCAACAAACGTGTTTGTACGTGGTAGTTTTGAGAGTTCTAGATAGATTCTAAACCAAAAATCTTTGCTCTCAACATATTTCTTTTTGGCATGTTCCAAGTTCCAACTTGATATCAAGTTTTATAAAATAATTTTGTAAATTTAATGTGGGTTTAAAAAAGGCAAAAGTGTAAACATTCTGTCCTTGTTAAACTTAAAATACTAATTTGAAGTTTTGGATAGATCATTACATGTAACTAGGTACGCATCAGGTAATCTGCTGTCAGCCTCTTGACAAGCCAACTCATGATATTCTAGAGGTAATTAATAATTGATCTTCAGACGATCCCATTAAAAAAAATAGTACCCGCCTATTTTTATAAACCGCGCACATCATGCGAGAGTTACCCCGCCTAATCCATAGAAAAATTGTACTTCTTAATCTGCCATCTAATTTACAGTGTTCGTTTTAATGCCGTGCCATGCGCTAATTAAAAAAGTCGGCGCACCGTTTCCTGATAAGGTGAGCTAAGCGGCGCACAGAAAGTCCACTAAAAGTTTCTTGTATTTGTAAATGTTTGCCCGTTGCTTTCTGATCCAAAGAGGCTAACGAATGGCCCATGGAAAGATCATTTCTCCATAAAATGAATACTGGATCGATTTATACAATAACGACACCAAAATTCGGATAAAAGATATCTAAAACTACTTGTAAGAGATACATTGACGTTTATAGATTTCCAAAGATCTCACATAATTCTTGCACTTGGAAAATATTTGCCCCATCATACCACACAAATATCATATCATGTAATAATTATCTAGGAAGTTGGAAACTACTAAAACTACCTTGTTAAAAAAGTTTATTACCAACAGATTTACTTATTAATAAAGCATCCAGTAGATCATTTTTACAATTGGACGTGTACATAAATGCAACTCACATCACCAGTAGCCACAAGTAAAAGCTAAAGATTGGCAGTCAAGAATGCGCTTTCACTCACCTACAGCTACGTGATGCAGTAGACGATGCAAGGGAATGTACTCTTAATGTAAATATAAAAGATTCTGGGAAACCATCCGGGACACGAAAGTAAACATTGGCCTTAACAACGGGGGTCGCTTGCCCTCTTCTGATGCTATCGTCCCTTGTCTTATTTGAATCTTTCATAATACCAAACAATGCTTTGACACTTTCTACAAATTAAAGATGACAAGTATCTGACTTTTGTTTTTTGTTTCTTTAAAGAAACTTCGCGTTAATGCATGTCTACAAATAATCGTAATAACTCAACTGAGTGTGTTTTTTCACTTTTTGTCTATGCTTGATTTTTTTCATACCTCTGTAGAAGAAATAACATTGATTGATCTGCTTCTTGTTTATGCGTGGATATCTGTTTAGGTTTAAAACCTTATAGACAACGTCTGCGTATCATACATACTTCTTTTAGTTTAAAAAAATTCATATAGTAAGAGTAAAGTCTGTACAAGCTATAGAATAAAGAGTATGTCCTTTCATCCATAACTCAAAAACACTAGTACAAAACAGAAGATAAAGAATATATGTGCCCTGTGATAGCTTAGTGCCACTAGTAACAGAAAGCAAAGACGTTTACTGCTGCAGACATATTGCATAATTTTTTTTCTGTTTACACTTTACAGAGGAGTGACAAGTGGAAAGCGAAGTGACTATCTTTCTTGGGATGAATATTTTATGGCTACAGCTTTCCTGTCTGCACAGCGCAGTAAGGATCCTCGCACTCAGGTAACTATTTTTAAATATTTCTGCAAACACTCGCAGTATGGGTATGGTGAAACCAATAAGCAGGTATTACTATGGTCCCCTGAAAGGTGTGACTTGTGTTTTATTTAGGTTTTCTGTTAACAGGATTTCTGCTGACTTTTAAAAATGACAATATGTGGCAAACAGTGAAAAATTTAGCAGGCATAATAATGGCTGTTTATCATTTTTTTCTCATGTGTTTTGCTTAAAAACAGCCACGTGATTTACATTAGCCATGATTAGGTATGAAAAAGTCTGATAAAAAATGTTAACTTTTGACAAAAGTAAATGTAATAAATAGACTTTTGAATATATTTTAACCATGAAAGATGAACAGTGGACAGATAGTTTGCTGACGACTATTCTCTGAACAGATAATTAGCTGGTATATACATTTGCATGCATGCAGGCACATGCCTCTCTTCTCCCCCATCCCCGACCACACACACATGCGCATACTCTCACACACACAGCCTCGTGCACAAGGGCATGCACATGCTAAGGGATGGGGGAAGAGGGTCTGAAAAATGATGCACCCATCATCATTTGCAGTCATCCATTCCATTGGAGAATTGTCTGTTTAGCAAAATGTTCATTGGAGAATTGTCTGCTCAGCAGTGTTTGTCAGAGAATTGCCTGTTCACCAAAGTGTTCATTGGAGAATTGTCTGTTCACCAGAGTGGTCATTAGTGAATCATCAGGACAAAGAAACAGCTATGCCTTCACTTTTCACAGTAATCTGTAAGGCTGGGGAGTTTAATTCATATATGACAATGATCATGAGTACTCTCAAACTAAATCAAGAATTTTGGGAAGAATATTCAGTTTCCTGTTTTGTGTATTTCTTCAGTTTGTTTCTGTGTGTTTCTGTACATCTCAAGGTTGGCGCTTGTATCGTGAACCCAGAAAATAAGATTGTTGGAATTGGCTACAATGGTATGCCCATTGGCTGCAGTGATGATTTGTTACCTTGGAGCCGCAGTCCTGAAAATATTTTAGAATCAAAGCAGCTTTATGGTAATGATACTTATTTCTATTTGTAGTAATACTGGTGGTGGTATATTTCTTGGGGAGTACTAAATACGGAGACACTGTGTAGCCACACCATTGCTGCCTAAAACATCACAATAGTGTCTTTTTTTAATTATATTTTATCATTTTTCAGTTGTTCCTTGATAATTTATTAGTAATACTAATAGTATCTTTTTGTGTGGGAGAGTACTAGTGCAACTATTTGATCAGACATTTAGCATCATTTCTGAAATTCTTGCAAGGTTTAAAACGTTTTTATACTGAAATTTTTCAAAATTCCCTTTCACCCTGTTCTGTCCCTGAACCATCATAATCATAGGATTTCACTGTGTCAGTGAAGCATCAAGGTTTCTCCTTTTGATATACAAAGTTTACAAATGTAAATGCCCATGTTATCAGTTACTATGCTTTCATCTCCTTGTAACTTGTGTTTATCAACCAGTATTTATTGCTGCAGGATGCTCTTGTTTATAAATTTTTAGTGAACTATTTGCATATCATTCATCGCTGAAGCATTTTTCGTCAAGGTGGGTTATACAAGAGGTTTATTTCATTATGGTTTGTTTTGCAGTTTGTCACGCTGAGATGAATGCCGTGCTAAATAAGAACTCAGCTGATGTCAAAGACTGCCGTATTTATGTGGTGCTTTTTCCTTGCAATGAATGTGCTAAAATTGTCATCCAGTCTGGAATCAAAGAGGTAATATATTATTCTGATAAATATGCCGACAAAGATGAGTTCAAGGCATCCAGACGACTTCTGTCAATGGCTGGCGTCAAGTGCAGGTCTGTATCCTGTCCTTGTTTTCACCTCTTAATTTTATGTTCAGAGTGAGTGAGCGAGAGAACAACCCTTATGTCGACAACACTGGCTTTTCTGTTTTGGTTTCTTTTCTTCCTGCTCATTGCAGGTATCATT
Source organism: Lanistes nyassanus (assembly GCA_004794575.1). NCBI lineage: Eukaryota > Metazoa > Mollusca > Gastropoda > Architaenioglossa > Ampullariidae > Lanistes > Lanistes nyassanus. The sequence continues at coordinate 10,694 of SMGT01005397.1, forward strand.
CAACTGAAACATTTTTGTTTGTAGCAATTTGATCTACATTTTATATTCATATATTTCAGACAATACCAGCCTGAGCGAAGAAAGATTATAATTGACTTTTCTGTCATTGAGAGGACGTCAAATGTGGAAAAGATGCAGATGCTTAGTTTACAAAACTAGAAGGTTCCTGGAAGCACACCTAGCTTCCAGTAATTCCAGACAAAAATGTGCAAAGATGTGATATCCATGAAAAAAAAATTTTAAAAGAAAACTTTAAGAAAGCCATTATGCAATATCTTTTATTCATTCATGTTGTTTGTTTTAATAAGTCTGTAGTCTGAACAACAGTTTATGCTTACTCATGTACTCATATAATAGTAACGCTTTTAAAAGATTTTTTTTTAAAAAAAAGATAAATACTCAGGAAAACTGTGGATGGGGCTTCCTGCACGAAACTGCCGAATACTACTTGGATTTTCCCCGTTATGCAGAAGCAAGGAAAACAACACTGTCCGCATTCAATCAAGAATACTTAAATACAGACACCCTTTTACTTGGAAGTCCCTCCCTAACAGTCAACGAAGACGAACACATTTCCAAACAAGTCCAACACCACATCAAACTTTCTGAGCACTTCCACTAGGAGCGAGACCAGCGTCCCTGACACTATGAGTCCAGCGCTGGACTGGCTGATACATATCAAATAAACATTTGTTTATAAAAAAAAACATACGTTTGCTGTAGCTATGAAACTCAATACTTTAAAATATGTGGTCTAGTCAGTTTCTGTAGCCTGTCTACAAAATACAGGATACTTGATGTAAGGTTCTGTGTTGCATGTGTGTGTGTGTGAGAGAGAGAGGAATGTTGCTGAATGTGTTGATCCTACTTGTGCTGATAATGAAAGCAAGCATTCAAATACCAAACTTTATACTAAATAAACTGAAAGTTTGTGTCTGCATGTGTGGTTGTTTCACTATCAGGTTGGAAACAGTTGGCACACCGGGGTCGTGTTGTGGGTATAAATAACGAGAAGAACTGTGGCATCCTAGAGAGTCTGTGACAATCAATGGATGTGTGAAGCAGACAGCTGCTGCAAGATAGTGACTCATTTAAGATATTGGAGAAGATATTTTTAGAAGACAAGACTATCTTGTGGTCTTTCCTTTGCAGATTCAACTTAGCTTATCCAGGAATATGTAATACACTATTTTTTAAACTAATTTATGATTGTGCTAGACTGTCGTGGCAGAAACAAAAAACATGGAAACCCACAACAGCTTTGGCTCATATATAAAAAAAGTGTAGCCTTTTGGAAGGTAGCCAAATACAATGTTTTGCACACCACTATCACACAAACATCCGGTTTCATCTGAAATTGAGGATAACTGGCAGTCTGCAGTGCTTCTGTTCGTCATAAAATGCTGTTCAATGTCTGCTTAAATTCATCCATGACAAGGGCCAGACATTCTCATGTTTTATTGCTACATGTTGGGAGACCCCTGTGGGTAGTAGTGGTGGCGGGGGAGGAGGTGGGGCGAAAGACCGAGGGGTATGAACATAAGTCCAGAAGATGATAATGAAGCACCTGCGAATACATGCTTTCCTATCATCTGCAAGAGTTTCTTCTGTAACACAACGATCTTCCTGGACGGCTAGTAGATCAATACATCCACGTTGTACACGTCTGTAGTCTTATGGATTGAATTGCAAATAAACTGCCAAGAGCGAGAATTGGTGCTTTAAAAAGGAATAAAACCTCCCGACACTGGGCTTATCAACGACTGAGATAGGCGGAAGGTGATAACCATCCCTTACAGTTAACCGAGTTGAAAAATATTATCCCTTTTCATTCTTTGATGTTTGTAAGGTGTTCCCAACGAAAGAAATACACGAAATTTAACCCCCTGTCTTCTGTTACCTTGATCAGAAAGTACGAGTGGGTGCAAGTAAAAAAAAAAAAAACCCAAATACACTACACTTGCAGGTTGCAATAACTGCAAAAATTAGCCATGCACGCACTAGATAATGCTAGTTTTCACCGTGCCCTGGAGCAAACACGTGCAGTCGCCAGCTTGGGAAACTCGGTCACCTTTACGTTGGTGCACAGTCAATGCAGTACCTCGGGGAAGGAAAAAACAACAATAAAAGCGAGGGAAGGTCATGACTGATGTGTTTGCCAGGGTGTGACCTTAACCCAGGGGAGCTAATCGGCAGTCCTCGAGTCGCATGACCTTGTCATGGATAAGCATCTCCGTGAACGCCGGGTGGTGAAGTCATAAAGTGGCTATTGCGTGAATCGGGGCTGTGTGAACACCTATCTCGCTAGGTCGTCCTCTTTCTGTTCACACACACGCACCTGCACGTAATTTTTTTTAAACCTGGAAGGTGGGAGGAAAAATGGTGCCAGCACTCACCAGCGAATGAGCTAAGTGATGATGATGCACGTGCAACCACTGCCAAAAATCTTGCGCGTAAAATTCGGTACTTGTAAATAAATACGATGTATCCGGGAATCGAAGTCACGGTCGGCGACGTCATGGCGTGGCGAAGAGTACATAAAGAGTGCGAAGCCAGCAGTGTCTGCGAAGCCGTCGGGTCAGTGTGAAGAAGACTCTGTGGAGGCCATGACCCGCTGGTCACCCCCGTGTCATCTACGCCAGCGTGCAACGCGGCCCCTTTGAAAATGACAGCCGGTGTCACGGTCGGATCGAGTTTTCTGGATGGCGTTATTGCGCATGCGCAGTTGTGTTCTCTCGACCACTCCTGCAGTGCCCAGTTTTCTTTTCGTGCACGTCACAAATTTTGAATACAAACATCAGTTCGTTTGGTTTGCATGTGGAATAGATAGCGACAAAACGCAGTTTTCTAAAATCATGTACGCTTTACGACTGTACTTGGAGCAGGAAAAGTCGAAAACTCAGTTTGCCCCCGCTCCCTCGTTTGTTGTCATCTGTTTTTGCCTTTATCTTTGTCTCTATCTGTTTGTGTTGTCCTGACGAAGGGGTAATGCCCCGAAACTGTCGGCTGTCCGTGTCGTCTTCGTTTAATGTAGCTTGGCTCAGTTCCGTTTCTAACTCGATCTGCCGAGCTGAGATATCTGGGAATAGAGCACTCGCGAAACCTTGGCACGATAACTCAGTCCACTACACGACAGCGCATGCGCGGCGACGTCATCCAGAAACAGACACATGGGCAGGCCGGACAGGCGTCCAAGGCTGACTCGTCTGTCGTGGTTCACTCCTGCGCCGATTGGAAAATCCCGTTTTTGAGCTTTTTTTTCACGTGAACGATCCGTCATTGTCGCTGCTGCTAAACGTTAGCGGTGGGCGGAGTTATGCGTTTGTGCGTCCGTCCGTGCATGTTCGTGCGAAAGTCGGAGCGTCAGCCAAGCTAGAGTTTGACGTGAGGGACGCGTGGGGGGAAAGGGAAGTTCGAATGCATGCGGCACGCGGAGTAAACAGTGCAGTTGGGGGAGTGGAGGAGGGTTTGTGCCTACTTTATGACCTGACTAAAAGGTAGACCCCAGCCGATTGGTCGAGTGTGCTCGCTTAAGTTACGTAGGTGAACAGTTATATAACGGTTAGTTTATATTTAAGCGTAGTCAGCGTTGGCTTAGCAGGAACTGGCTGGACTCCAGCCTGGCGCACACACGCAAGTGTACCAAGCTGCGCTCGCCCTGCCTTCCAGTCTGCTCTGCTTGCTCAGCACCCCCCACCCCTCCGTCCCGCGCCCTCCAGCCACCACTCCCCCACTCTTTCCTCTTCTCGCAGTTCATTCTACATTTACTTACACCGCTGTGCGAGTCTAGCAAAGCGGAAAGCGTGCTTACACCGGTATATAAGCGTGCGATCTAGTAACAACTCACCAGACCCTGAAAGCTGTGTGTGCAGTGCGTATGTATAAGTTCGATGCTGAGATGATAAGATCGGGAGAAAAAACCCGGCCTTCTCGCCAGACTTGTTCCCTGCGAGCTCCGGCAGTGATTGACAACAGTGTCCCGTCAACGAATGTGGAGATTGCCGTGCGTTCCACTGCCCTACTGGCCTTTTCACACGGACGCGCGCGTCTAAGTGTGTAGTGGCCAGTTCGACACAGGTGTGAGGAAAAAGATAAGACAAGACGATAACAGTGGACTGGGCGGAGGAGCAGTCTTTTAAAAACTGCAGGGCACGTGTGTCGCGATAGTAGACTGTGTGTTTGGTGCTAACGTGATGACCAGGGCGATGTGGCCGCATGCCGGAGAGGGTGGCAGCTATCCCTGGCCACTGGCGTCTTTTGCTGTCCTCCCCTTGGTACCTGTCTTCGGTAAGTGTGGAGGTTTGTTTGCTTCCCGTTCTTTAGGTATTCAGCAGTTATAATATATCCCGGCGTGACTGCAAGCAAGGAATATGTGTTTGACCATACGCTATGACGAAGACAAGGTCCGAAAACTAAAGCCATAACTTATGTGGCAATTGCTTGACAGTTTCATCACACCACGGTCGGATTCGTTTGTTAGTAAGTTGGTAGGTAAGAGGTTAACATGAAAAGCACTCTTGGTTTTTCCAAGATGATGATGCTAGCTATTACTGCAACATAGTGCATTGCACGAACTTTATATTCTACACAATGTGGTGGCTTTAATTATCACCAACTAACGTCGAACAAGAAAGAAGTTCAACACAAAGGAAAGATCGACAGACACGAACGTGGACGAGGTTGGGGTTGGGGGTAGAGGGGTAGGGGGGGTATGAACGATTGCTAGTATTTAGCGAAGGGGATTTCATCAACAGAAAACAAAATACAGCCCTTTTTATTCACTCAGAAAGATCGCGTTTTCAGTGCGTCGTGGGTGGGATCGAATGTCGAAACAGGCAAACTTAAGAACATGTCAAATCAATACTTTATTACTAAGGGGCCTCGGACTTTAAGGGTGGAGCTGACACCACGCACTAGGCCTGTATGGACGTCAGGATTCAGTTAAATTGACTTTAATGGGGCCCCTGTCGGAAGAGAGAGAGAGAGAGACTGCAGGCTCCCACTGTTTTCCAGCAGCTTGCACTTTAACTTGTACTTCTTGACACGTCGTGTTTTATCTGTTTTGTCTGGTTGTGTACTGTCTCATGGAATGATGTACAGTTATCCTTTTAAAAAAAATACGCCAGAAAACACTTGCACTCTGCACCACTGATAGCATACTGTTTTTCCACTTTAGTCAAAGTATAAACAGATGTCAAAGAGAGGAGGGGACAGTTCCACCCCCCTCTCTCTGTCTCTCTCTCTCTGATGTCAAACTTTGTTAGGTTTTAAAAAGTAAGTTTAGATTTGTGAACTGCTTTCAATCGTACCTTTTGATAAAGGTGTCTTCCAATTTTATTGTCATAACATTTCTCCCCTCCCTCCTTTTCTTCTTCAAACGACCTTTCCTAACAGAAACACTCTCGAGTTTGATTGGTCACTGTCATTAATTCCTGTACTGTCATTTATTATTTATACTGTCATTTATTACCTCCTTTGTCATATTTCGCAACTGTTACAACAGCAACAGCAAAAACAGCATTAGAAAGCCAGAGACATCGCCAGTTCACTGTAATATACAATCAAGTGCTATAATATGAAAGCCGTATATAAAAGTCGTATATCCAATCTGGTTGGCCAATAGGAATTGGAGAAGAATGTCGTAAACAGGTTGATGTGACTGTTACTAAACATATGCACTCTGTGAAGAACAATGAGTCGCTACAAGCTGGCACATTTATGACAACTTTCAGTCTAACTTCTGGCCGCACAGCAAAGATATCCAGAGATACTGCAGTAGGACATGTTAACGCCATTCTTGCCGCAAGTGGTCCCTTTTAGTTTGCTGTTTAATGTCTTATACGACTCGCCAAGTAGGTCTTCCCCGCTGTATGCCATATAAAACAAAAATAAAATACATGAAATAGAAAACAACCGGAAGCAGCGTGAAAGCAAAGATCGGGTTCCCTCTCTTCATTTGCAGCCCGTCTATGTGTAAACAAATCCCTCCCCGTCTGCCCACGCTTTATTAAAGTTTTCTCCTCTCATGCACGCAGATGCTTGAGAGTGAACTGATCTCACGCAGGTGTTTGAAGAGGAAAAGAAATGACAATTTGTTTTTCCCCCGCTGTGCCAGGCTGGCAGTGCTTGGCGGGTTGTGTGCTATCCAGCGTGATATTTGTAGGGTTCGGTGTGATGTCAGACATTCCAGTGATTCAGGTCTGCAGTTCTCACGTCTCGCATAGTGGTAAAACGGATTTGTGTGTGTGTGGGGGGGGGGGGGGCAGAGGTGAGAGGAGGAGGAGGAAAATCCTTTCAAGAATATACGTGAGGCTGCACACCCCTGTGGCTTGAGAAGGAGTATTTCACAGAGGAAGAGGAACACCAAGACTGGTGGTGGCGGTTAAAGAACAACAAGAATTAACATAACGATGATCTCGGGTGGGGAAATGATCACTTGCGCCGACTGAAATAAGAACTTTCCAAAGCTGTGTCGGCGTGGCCTCTGCCACTAAACACCCGGTTGTTCTGCGGAGTGGGTCTGGAGTGCACGGCAGGGCACTTTAAAATACTTGTCTCTGTCTTGAGGGGCGTGCAGCGCAAGGTACGTGTGATTAAACAAGCCAGACCTCGCGCAGTCGATCTTTAACCCACCTCGCTTGCGTTCCTGGTGAATGCGAACTCGTCACTGCTCTGCCCAGTTCTAAACCCCCGAGGAAAGTCTTCTGTGCGGCTTTTGTCCTTGTTACTCGAAAGTCACATCTGTAAAAGGAACTGACAACGACGTGACAAGAGCTGTGATCAGTCTCTGACACACTTGGCCTTGAGACACAACGGAGTTATAGTCAGTGAAGGGAGCGTTTTCGCGGAAGTTCAAGTTGTGCGTCTGTGGCGTGTGACAGTGACAGAACGAAGACTGTCATCGCTGCTTTGACAGACTAGATAAAATATTCATGAAGGCGTGCTGCCATAAAAGAGCAGGCGTTTAGAGGAAATGTTTAGAAGAAATGTCTTTTTTTCACTTCTGGGCAAAACCAATTGTCTTTACGTTCAACAGAAATCTAGGAAGCATTAGCAAAACCAGCTAAGAGCAAAGCTAGGTTCAGTTTTGTTTTCCGCAGCTCCACGCAATACACAAATTTACAGATCTGCTGTGACAACATAAATCCATTTTGTCTTGATACACTGTATCATTAGATCGGGTTGTATTATAAGCAGACTACCCCTCCCCACGTAATAATTAACTGAGCCATGCCACCAGCAGTGATATCTCTGACCAGTAGTCTTGTGTTTGGTACCTTCAGTAGTATTTCACGTGGGTCACTTACTGATGGGTAGATTAAATCCAGATTCAATATACTAAGCAACTTATACCAAAGGCGGAAGGTGGTAAAGGAACAGATCATGGGGGACAGTGTGTACTGTGAGAATGTGACTGAGGATATTAAATGTAAAGTGATATCTGAGATAAGAAAGACGAACACTTTTGGGTGTCTTTCCTCGCGCCAGCTAAGATTAATGGTCTGGATTGCACAAACTACCGTATCTTCCCCCACCCCACCCCCACCCCCTTATACAAAAGTTCATCTCCTGAAATGCATGGGCATTTTTCTGCAAGAAAAGCTAACACGTGCTCCAATAAAGCCACTAACACTAACCTACCCGCTCATTTTATTTTTTAAAAAAAACGGCTCAGTGGTTTAACGGTTAATGCGTCCGCTTCCGAGGCGGGAGGTCGGTTCTTGCTGCAGCCGAGTCAAACCTCAGACTTAAAAATTTTCAATCTAGTAGCTGCCTGCCAGATGCCTGGCACTATGAAGGACAGCACTAGGACTGTTTGGCCCGTTGTCTAGCAGTATGATGTGATTGGGTGGGACTGAAGCCCGTGTTGTGACAGCAGTCCCACGTGTGGCAGCATGTAAACTTGTCACAAGCAATACTGTCCTAATATCTGCACCTAGTTTGCGACTGGACGTTTAGAACAACCAAACACGCATGCTTGTTTTTAAAACCTTTTAAAGGCAGTATTGCTTCTGCGTCCATGACTGATTTTTTTTTAAAGTGTGCTGAGGGAAGGGTGGAAGAGAATGCAGGAAGTTAGAAGACCCCTCCCCACTACCAGCGCTCCTACAATGAAGTCATGGGAAGTCACTTCCGTGATGACGGTGTCCGTAGGTGACGGGAACGCGGCGACATGAACAGCCAGGCAGATGAGGATTGCGACATGTCAGCGTTCCTGGGAGACAATTCATCCTCTTTGTGTCTGGTTCGCTGATGCTGTGGCGACAGCACTACCACGTGGGCCATTTTGTTGTTGTTTTCTTTTCACTTTTTCTCATTGTGGAGGCTTTTGTTTCTGCTTCCTTTTCTCTCGACATTTTTTAGTTGGGGCGGAGGGGGGAGGGCGGGAGTGCTTCGTTTCCGACAACCGGGAGTCGCTTGTGAAGTTATTTCATTACGTCAAAGCGTATGCACTCAGTGGGGAGACCTGTAGGTAAAGACTTTACTTGGCCTTGAGATCCTCTTTTACATAATATAAACTGCGCCTCACCTTCAGCATAAAATAAATCCAAACGTGAACAAACATGCCGCTGCCTCGATGAGTGCATGGGGAAATAGCTGGTCAGGTCTGATTGAAAAGGAGTGTTATGATGTGTGTCAACGTTGCATTCATTGTTAGCCCCAAAACAGTCAATATTTGTGCTTTTGGACCGCGGTGGTCGCAGCACGTGAAGCTAAAGAACAAACTCAAAGGCTTAACAATTAGATGCGATCGATTTATTTACATTTTTTAATCAAGTGCTTTTGTTGTCGGGTCGACTTCCCTGAATTCTCCCACTGTTTCGAACAGAGAACCTGCATTCTCACACCTAGCGCTATAAACCAGCTCTTCAGAACTCGCTAAACTAGTCTAAGCTGCGCAACAGACGTTCAGCATTTATACAGACAGTCTTGGCGACTCTCCAGGAAGACACACTTTCTGAACACTTAAAAACACAAGGATTCTCTTCTGTCAAAAGCCAGAAAACAGTCTTATCATTAGTGCATTGCAAACATACAGAATTTTTTCTGAATACGATCAAACACAAGGATTTTTTTGTCAAAAGCCAAAAAACAGTCTTGTTATACATACAGTGCCGGGTTTATAACAGGTTTTAATACTTCTTGTTGGCAGACTGCAAGTTTTTCGACGACAGCTATGAACCTTAATGCCGAGAGAGTGGAGAGCTAGGTGAAATCGTTTGAAGCCCCCTTCATTCCTAATCGCTAAAAAAAACCAATGATACAAAGGTCCTTAAAAATTGACCCTCATCTAGTTATACTTTCTTTTGTGCAAAATGATTCCATTTTAAACACTAAATTGTCCAGAACTCACGGAAATCTCGACAAAACAGGGTAGCCTATTGTTAACTTTCTGGCAAAGAGATTTCCCCCTTCTTCAAGTTCACTTTTATCGAGAACATTGTCTACTGCCTCAGAAACCATTCCTTGTGTTCAAGTCATCTGGTTACATATTTTCGAGTGATGTTTATATAGGCTGTTGGGGTTCTTTCTTTCCGTCCTTTCTTTCTTTCGCAAACCACATGACTTCCTCGTTCACAGCCAATCACAATGGCCGTATTTCAAAATCCCCTATGAAACAGTATGTCGAGTATATGGCAGAAATGTGACGTTTCAAATATCATTAGCAAGGGCAGCTTCGTGTGAATTCGTGATAATGGGCGATATCATCACGGTACGCATGGAGTGCAGAAAAGAAATGAGATTTCCTCTGTATCAAATGAAACAAAGAGGATTAAAACAAAAGATTCTAGAATAAGGACAATCGACAAAATGTAGCTCTAGAAATGAAAAATAATTATTTCACTCCTTTAGTTAGTTTTTGAATTTCCATAGGAAATGGGAACATAATTCGTAGAGACAGTAGAGAGAGAGAGAGAGAGAAAATGATTAATTACTACTATATATAAATATACACATTTATACATATATATATATATACATTTATTTATAATTGATACAAACCACTTTGTGAAGGCTTTCCTCAGCGCCATGTGCTCCAGATGGACAACATCACTGTCGCTGTCGAGCAGACAGATGTTAAGACCAGTGGCACCATTTCCTACAGGAACCTAGAAAGTAAGTCAAAATACAAGACGCTCAGCCGTTTAAACACACATACACACTAGAATACTCGGCAATCAGAATGCTTTCCTTTGACTGGTTTTTTACACAGTTTTTTTAAAATTCCGGAATAAGGGAGTTATAGAGGCTGCATGACAAGAATTAGGTCCTATACAAGCCTTCAGACAACACGAACTTTTGAAAGTAAGGAGGTTTCTTAATGAACGGAACCGATGTAAGTCCTGGTTTGCCGAAGTTGGGCATGGATACGCATAAATAATATGCCACATCGGGCGAACTAGTAATGGGAGATGCATTTTTCCCGTTCTTGCAGTGGGTCCAGCACACGATCGACTAACTCGAGAAAGAAATCCAGTTCATACAGTTCTGGTGCAGTCTCCGGTCGCGAATGGCCGCTGTTAACAATCGAAACAGTGGAGGTAACGCGTACATTATTTGTAGCCATAGTAGCAGAGCGATACGCTGTGAGATCGGTTAATTTTATCCTGCTATCGGGATATTCACAGACGATCAATATCTTTAAGCCACATACCCTCTAGGTGGCTCCTGTCTCTACATCTGCGTAAATAATTATTTGGAATGATGATGAGGATAACATCTCTAAACCAGACGCAGTGCAGACCTCCCTGCACGTGCTATCACGCATACACGCACGCGCATATTTTTATTTCTATCGTTTAGTTTCGGAGTAGCTGTCGGCTTTCGGTTGCCATTGGCGAGGTGCCTTCTGCAGCCTGTTGTCTCGTAGTGCTAGAGAGTTTCAGAATAAGAGATAAGGTTTTGTAAATCGGTCGGCGCAGTGTCGGGGCAGTTCCCTTTTGCGGAACACAGAGATATTCTGTCCGGGACTACAGCACGTGGGGATGGCGTTAATCCGCGTGAAATTTCTTTAGTCCGATTTTGATGAGTCGTTGTATTACCAGCTTCCTAGCAGTGGAAAATGGTCCTCGTTTTGACGGCGATAATATGTCAATGGGGGGGGGGGTGTCATCATTCACTGTCTGCTCGTTATCGCTTGGTCATCCGCACGCCTCCGTTTATCTTCGTTCGGTATCACTTGCATCCGACGTGACATCGCGCGTCATTACTTAATATCTCTCATGTTCGCTTCCAATGAGACTGTCATACCAGGGTGTTCGTCTTAGGAAGACGTTTGACCACTTGTAACGTTTAGCTACTTGAATCCAAATCTGGGCATCACGTTACTCAACGTCAGTCTGACGGTGCAAACGGGCCTACCGTGCGTTAGGTTATCTAACTCCCGGAAAAACTAGTCACATACACGTTAAAACACACGATTTTATTAGTCTTCATAATATATATATACTACCTCATTACTAGCACAACTTGTCTTCCACAAAGTTCTTGGTGTTACCGACTATACTCACGTCGGTTTTTGAATGGTATCAGACTCTGTCTTAATGTTTACGTTTCCCCGCAGATGTTCAGCATCGTCGTTTGAATGGGCCCAAGAAATTTGTTTCGGCGAACGTTCATCGACGTTTTATGAAGTCGAACGCGGACCAAGTTCTTATTAAAGCGACAAGCTGGAAGTTACGCAATGTACCGTGAGAAAGCGAGAACATGCAGGAAACGTGCACCAGGGGGCGCTGGAAGTCGGGCCAAGGAAAAGAAAGCTTCACTGCCGACACAAGGTCGGCCAGTGGGAACACTTCAGCTGTGCCTTGACAATGGGGGCACTGTGAGCTGTCCTTTAAGATCACGCGCTGACCTTTGTCCACTTGTCCTTATAGTCCCTCGTCCGCGCCACTGGCTTTGGTTGTTGTTGATGCTTTCGATTCGGTCGTTGGGCCGACCTCGTTCCTAATCTTTATTTACACAATTTACACAGCATTTCGCAGTCTGGCCTTTTTTTTTTTGTGAAGGTGACTGACCTGCTTCTAAAGCTTTGTTTACATCTCTCTCGAGACGTGAGTGCGAAACTGTTCACCTTCCCCACCCAAGGTCCTTCACCTTTACCTCCCCTCCCAACCCCCAGCCCGCCACTCCCCCTCCCAGCCCCTAGCCCGCCGACCCCCACCCCACACACACACACTGCGACCGGTCGCCAGGTTTGCGTACGATTCGAGCGCATTGCCAAGAGTACGCTAGAGTCGCGAGGGAAGCTGGGTAGTGTCGTCAGCGCCCTGCTGTTGCTGTGTAAAGCTTTGACGTCACAGTCTAGACTTACTCTCGGCTTCGGCATGTAGGCAGCGCTCGTCAGAACGGGCCGACATGTGCCTCCCTCGTGCTGTTGTGTGGTTCTGATAACAGAGTCTACTGCTTGTTTTTATCTCTCCCCACTCCCCTCTCCCCACAACCCACCCTGCATCCCTTTTACAATGAGGCAGTTAGTCATTCTGTTTTTATTTATCGTTTCTGTGTGCCTGTACTGTCAAGAATCCTTTCGACACAGCGTAGTTCCCCCCCCCCCCCAACCCACCCACACACGCCCCTCTCGTTTTGGATACAGAACTGGAAATAGTAATGAAAGAAGGTGTAGAACAGAAGGCTGAAGTTATTCAGCGACGTTTTCGTCTGTGAACAATGAATCTTTTTTGGTCATCCATTGACAGAGAGTCTCTAATTGTTGCTGGAAATCGGTTTTTAAATTAGATACGTGAAGCGTAGAGCAGAGGTATAGCTGGTTGCTTTGTTGCATAAAGTTAAGTCAGCGATCTCATGACTGAGGTACAAAGTGCACTGGGGGAATGGCAAGGAGGATGAAACCGGAGTACCCAGAGACAAACTTGACAACCATGTCTGTAGCAGGTGCCGCATGCATCCGTCTTGTTAGGCGTACGTGTGGTGGCATAAAAGCCAGTAGTTTATAAGAGGACACGTTACGCGTAGAAGCCCAAAGGTCGCGATTAGTCAATGCGATATTATGGTCAATCTAAGAGTCGAATCTGCTCTCACAGCCGAAAGAGAGTTTGGTAAACTAACGCTCAGTTTGTTTCGATCCAGCAGGGAACAACACCACGACAACATGGGACGTGCAAGACGCACTGAACCCCGCTGCCGCTACGTCATCGGACTGGGACGAGTTCCGCTTCGACCAGGCTCTCTTCATCTACGTCATCGCCGGCTTGTGCTTCGTCATCATGGTGGTGCTGGGGCTGAAGTACGTCATCTGCGACAAGAACCTGAAGCTGCTCAAACGGCACCGGCGAGATGTGCAGCTCTGCAAGACCGTCTACCGACAGCCGGGCGAGTTCGGCTCCACAGGGCGACTCATGGCCGCCAAGCTGTGACGGTGAACGGCACCATTTTGGTTCCCAGACGACCTTGTTTTGCAACAACTCTTTTCTTCGTCACTTTGTTTGCAGACTCTCGGCATGCATTATTGCTGCAGGAAACACCTTATGTTTACGGTGGGACGTTTATTGCAACAGTATTTTCGTGTACAGTGGCACAAATTCAGAAAAATGTCATTCCTGCTGCTTCGACCTAACAAATGTTCCAGTCACTCCGATCCAATTATTTCGGTTTTTTTCATCTTCCCAGCTCATACATCACGCGGGAGAGCAGGTGGATGGCAGCACAATTTTAGACCTGCAGTTTCAGCAAGTCCCCAGCTTCACCTTCCGAGACATGGGAAGGCGAACCCGAATTCCGAGTCATTGGAAACTGGTGCTGGTAGTTAATTTATGGGATAAGCAAACAGCTGGTGTGGACCTTAGGGAGGAGTCTAAATATTATGCATTCGCCTAACAGCTGCATGTGCTTGTAGCGCGTCGCAACGTTCTGCCGCAGCAAATTATGAGGTTCGTTTTTGGCCTGCCCGGCTGAAGGTTAAAGTTTAACTGCAACGTTCCGCCATAAAATAAATCACATTCACCCAGCCAGGAAACGCCTTAACGTTATTACATCACCCAGGAAAATTAACTGTATCCGAAGTTGCTGCTGACCTATTTTGATAATTCATATATCGGGGATAGCTTTCGCTGCCTGCTGCTGACTTGGTCAGATTTAGTTCCTCTTCGCGCAGCAGCGTTGTCTCTAGGTAGAGACCTGTGGATCCACCGCTGGTACGTTTTGCTTCAACAGTGTTAAGGCAGCTAAACTAGACTACAGCTGAATTATAATGCGCAACGGGGTTTGCCCCACCTGGTGGAATACCATGGAACGCATTCTTACCTGGTGGAATACCATGGAACGAATTCTCACCTGGTGGAATCCGTAGAACCACATCGTTTAACTACTACGTTCCTCCTACTTCCCTCCCTTGTTAGAGCTGCGGGCTAGCAGGTGGAAGGTAGCTGGTTCGAATCCTGGTGTGGTCAAATATTATTTCCTGGAATTATGCATTGTGCAAACTTCATCCGCCCATCTCCTCGCACATTAAACTGCCTGTCCACACTGGCCACCTTACTGCAGCTATGAGTCTGGTGGTTCTTTCAGTGCATAGCTTGGTAATAGGACCCCATCCCCTCCTGCCCCATATTCTACTGTCCTGATATGCACCCAGTTTGCGGCGGGACGTTAAGCAACCAATAACCGACCAACCAACCGCCCCCTCCAACGCTCATCACACAAGAGTCTGGTGTCGTCATCATCGGCACAGATGATGCGAACAAAAACAATACGAGAGAATACTGAGAGCCGATCGAAAGTGCTTTGTTCCCTATTCAAAAATTATGAATAATCGCGAATTTGTGGGGTTGTGTGCAAGTGTGCATGCTTGTGTTTGTGGGTGTGTGTTGGCGTGCGTGCCCACCCAATGTTCGTGTGCACGAGTATGTATTTAACAACGACTGTGCGTGCTTGCTTGAGTTAATGTGTAGTTTTTAAGCAGTCCCATGTTGGGGAACGCGAGGAAGGACAGCAAATCAACAGAAAAAAGATAATCATTGTAATCTGTCGGTATGTTCCAGAACAGCCAGGATTAGCTTCTGTGGCTGTTGAGGATATCAAATCTCGCCGTTTCGGATCGTGTATTCTGACGTGTCTAGTCATCATTTTTGCCACAGTATTTCAGTCTGGCTTTTGATTTGAACTGTACAGTCGTATGTTTACCTTAAGAGCTATCATGTATTATTTTATATTTTTGTACAAGGCGAGTGGTTCTGTCTTTACGCAAGTTTGTAAAAATCAATGACTAGTCAGTTTTATGTAAAGCGGTATCCAGCATCCAACAAATATATTTAGATACAAGTGAATGTCAGGTGCCAATGCTGGAAGATTTCATCCTCAAAACATTGGCCCCAGCATAGATTATTGGGAAATATGGCTAGACAACTTTTTTAAATCAGCAAATAAACGAGTTAATAAAAACAAGTAAGCAAACAAGTATATAACTCTGTAAAGGAGCAAGGATGGCTTGGGTGAGCGTTCGTATCTCCTGTTCGTTTGTAAAGGTGTACGTAAATACACAGGGCGAACGGGCCTTACGACCTCTATTATGACCGGAAGGCCAGCTACGAACCCTCATGCAAGCCAACCCAGAAAAGTATGCGACTCCAGGTACGACGTTAATTCATGCAGAGAAGGGAACACGAGATGGGGATCGAGGCTTTTCCAACAGGTTGCGTACAAACCCGTTCCTTCATTAAATTTAATATCACCGATACAGCCTTGCAGTACATCTGACTGAATGTACCAATGCCACTCTCAACACGCGAACTGGCTTTCTCTGGAATGTGTGTTTTATTTGGTGAAGTACTGCTCAAGGGAGACAATGCATAGGTCTTCCAGTATGCCTTTCTCCTTTTTTTCTAATCCCCGCATCCTCTTTCTTGCTCTCTGCCTTCTACATCTCTTTCCCCCTCCTCCTCTCTTTTTGGACAAGCTGGCAGGTGAGAGAACCAGACATGAGAAAGTATCAGAAGATTGGTGTTGCAGCATCCGTGGTTCAGTTACTGCTTGTGGTACTGATGACATTGAAAAAGACTGACATTATTTCGCATTGATATTTTGACGTTGGACACGAGAGAGAGAGAGAAAGAGTGGGAACGAAAGGATGGGGAGAGATGAGAATTGTAAAAAGATAAAGCTGTATATATCGAAGTTCACCTGTATTTAACCTGTACTTGCTCATATATACTTGTTCATACATTTCAGAATTAAAAAAAGTCATGCCTTTCACAAAATTCTCTGAGTGTCTCATGCATTTTTTCATCCAGAATAATACGGATAACTATATAGCAGAACTAGTTTAGCATTTTCACATTTGTCCTCCATCCATGCATCCATCAGCTCCTCTATCCATTCATCATTCATTATGTTTATACCCTTGTTGCCATACAGGCTATACAGGTTTTAAGGGGACCTAGATAGCTCTGAGGATAGAACTGGTATCTCGCGTGTGTAAATTTACTGATTCGAATCCAGAATCCAGGAGTGGCCAGGGATTGTATCTTTGGAGTTAAAGATTGTGCAGACTCCGTCCGGCAATCCCCCTGTCCACGTTGGCCATCTTACTGCAGCTATCGGTCTGGTGGTTCTTACAGCTCACAGCTTAGTAATAGGACATCACCCCCTCCCCTCCGTAGTGCAAAATCACTGCGAGACGGAAGCACTGTCCATCTTCAGTTATATCTACGTACCACCATACTTTTAACTGAAGCTTGATACAGGATAAAATAACGACAAACTGAATTTAACCGAGACAAAGGGTAGCAGGCTTGCACTAGAAATGTCTACATGCAAAGCGCGTGGAATACAATGGGGAGATTAGCATGCATATTGTGCATTCGCACATGCGCCAGGTATGTGCTCTGTAAGTCATCTGTTTACCGCGTTATCAATCTTCCGTCCATCAGTCGGATCGTTTTCGTTGTTTTATTTGCTTTCTGTCGAATGTAGCATATAGACTAGGACCTATACATACATGCGACCGTTGTTAACGACCCCGTATGCATGTTAAAAAAGATCGCAGTCTCGCAAACGCGCGTAATCACAGAAAACGCGCAGGACCAGCTGCCACATAATGCGTGTGGACCTGCTAATCTTGTGGCGCACAAACGTTTGCATGAGCGTTCTTAGTTGCCCTTCCGGTCATAGAGTGGTCGTAAGGCCCATTTGCCCTGTGTATTTTATGTATACCTTTATTTACGGACAGGATAAAAAACGGCTATGCAAGCCAACCCAGGGCTGTACAAAATATTCAGACGTCATAATCAACAAAAGACGTGATTGGAAAACTCTCAGAGCGTTTTCCATGCGTAGGCCACCTATGTTGGAAGAGGCAGGGGAAGGGTTAACAGGAGGAAATG
Source organism: Lanistes nyassanus (assembly GCA_004794575.1). Lineage (NCBI taxonomy): Eukaryota > Metazoa > Mollusca > Gastropoda > Architaenioglossa > Ampullariidae > Lanistes > Lanistes nyassanus. The sequence continues at coordinate 28,036 of SMGT01005397.1, forward strand.
GGACAAGGAGTTGAGGTCACGTCTATTTCCGTTGCTGAATGCATGCAAAGACCGAAGAGAGAAGAAATGAAAACATACGATCAGGAAGTAGGAGTAGAAACGCACGCACATGCATGCACCGGCTCTGTTTATTAGGAGATGCTGACGACAGCTGATCTACTCATTGTGCTCCCATTAATAACTATATTATCGGGAAAACCCGGACTTCATAATCACATGTTTACATGCCCAGCGACCACGAGTGATATCGAGTGATTTACTCAATATAGTCTGCTATCCAGCACCTCATTCTCTGCCTCGCATGTGTGTTGGGTGTGTTGGCATCACTGTATGTGTAACAGACACGACGGTGAATAACATGCAGTTACCCAGGCCCGTTACCTGTGCCTCTGTTATACTAGTCAGCGCTGCAGGTGAGTACGTGGGATCTGCAACTACATTAGTTATCGCGCGAAAGTGTGCGCTTATGAGCGTATCGGCGTGAGATACGCGCGAGTTACCTTTTCCTGTAAACAGATTTTGACGCAGACGAGTGTGTCTGTTTGTGAAGTTCTCTGGTCTGCGCTCTATAAATCAAAAGGCGTCATTTTACCAACTTTTCTCTTTGTTCTCCTCCCTCGCCCCACAAACGGCACGATTTAATAAATTTGCAAATAATTCTGTTTAACGGCGATATCTATATTTTACCTTTCTGCTTAGTGTCGGCCGCTGTGTCGGGAAGAAACAGAATTTCACGATCAGAGCCAGCAGTTGGACGCATCGACGTTTCATCGGACAACACAAACTCATTTTCAATTAGTGCAGATCGCGTGTTGCCCTTTGACCCTTTGGTGCCCGAAGACAGCCATAAACAGCTGCGGGAAAAAGAACCTCATCACCAGATCAAAGATGATTTCTCCCCTGCCGCCATCACTTTTGTTGTCTTCGTCTGCATGGCGATGGTCTGTCTTTTGGTTGCCATGTACTTTGCCCAGTGCAGTTTGCTCTCTCAGCTCGGAGCAACTGGATGCTACCAGGGCAACAGAAAAGAAACACCAGCCTATGTCTGAATGTCGTCTGCGATGGCAGAGGGAAGGGTCAAGGCTCAAACAAAGTCAGAAGTCGTACACCAAGGCAGTCAGATTCACTGGGCTGCAGCCAAACACAGCTCGAGAGTGTATCCCAGGAAAAAAAGCTTTCTGCCACCATGTGACAGCTGAGGCTTCTGAAGCGAGCACGGGCTGCAGTTATCACCCTTTAACTGTCTCAGTGGGCTAAAGACTTATTCCAGGGCAGATACAGAGGAAATGGACTCCCAGTGGAGTACGTGGATATTCACTACCCGTACACTGTTGTGTACACTTTTGTATTTTTTCTTCTTTAATGTTTTGGGAGAACCACTTATACACAGGGCATTTTTCGTTCATTTCTACGTTTTTGCAACGTGTACATTTATAGCATACACTTCATCTGTATATATATATATACTACCTCAAGGGTTGAGGCTGACGATATCTAAACCAATAAT